>LYNE01009002.1:5784-17364 GCA_001662545.1 Rosa x damascena
TACTTTTTTGTTTTCTTTCCATGCACAGTCACACAGATGCCAAAACGCTTAAAGTTATGTTGCTTATGAGATAATATATGGGATCAAGTCTTTCCTATTGTCCTGTTTATGCCATCTTTGAGCTTCAAGGAAAGATGAACTGCACATTTGACTTTTTGTCTGTTCAAACATACTCATGTCTTTAACTTCTATTGGAATTCTGTTGTCGTGTACAAATTTTTTATTCTCCTCCACATTTGATCTCTTTGAAGGCATGTGCTTACGGAGATCTGAGAAGGCATGTACACTGGGTGAACCTGTCTTGCCGCTTGACTCAGGCCGACCGCAAGTTGATAGTAAATGGTATTTGATTCTTCTTTGATTTTCTGCAATGATTCACTAGACTTATTCGATCGTCGGAAAAGTGCAACATAATGGAAAATGCTTGTAACTTATTATGTATACAGCATTTTTTAAAACATGTAATGGCAAGAGTTATGTGAGAAAGGTGCAAGCTGTCTGTTTTACACTAGTATGCAAAGGTATGCATTTGCATTATCAATGCAAAATAAAATAAACTGAAAAAGTAAGGGGAAGAAGAATAAGAATATTGGAGAATAATATTTGCTACCAGTATCTGGAAAGGGAGATTTTATTTACGCATTTATATCTTTACATTTGTCTGAAAACATTTAGACAGTTTGTTATATTTCCTGAATTTGTTATTAAATAAAAGGAATCATCATTTAGCTTTCTAGGCTAAAATCAGTCTTCTAAGAAGCTTCTCTTTATTGTATTTGTTTATTTATTTATTTATTGAGTAATGTTTTTATTATCTTTTTTCTTTTGTTAGGGCATCAGTGGCCTTAATGGTCTATCGGAAAACTATTGTAGCTGGTGCTACTCCTACCATTGAAATTATATCACAAGTTTTGGGATGCTTGCAGCTCCCTTATGATGCATCATTTAAGAAGAGAGTTATTGAGAATCTTGGTGTAACTGCCGACACTTCAAGACCTTCAAAACTCTGTTCATTGATAGATGGGTTTGGTGAATATGACCCTCGTGCGTTTTCATTACTTGAGGTCAGTTAGATGACAAGTTGTTCTGTTTTTTCTTGAACTCATGGTTTTTCATAAAACTAACTGGAAATCGTGTTCCAATAATAGGAAGCTGCTTCACTTGGAATTGTTCCATGTGTATCCTTCAAAGTTAATCCCGTTGTTGTTGATGCAAAGAAGTTGCAACTTCATACTGCTGAGGTCAGTACTCTACTTTCTTTTACCTGCAAAGGTACTTGTAATTAATGGTGTAAGATATATCTCAAGCCTCCTCAAGACTTGGAGAATAATAATGGGCAAAAATGAGTACCTGAATGTGCATGTTGTGATTACTCAACTCTTTAAAATCTCCTAAACAATCTAGAAATAATTCCTACTTTCTTCAATTTTTTTTTTTGAAATGTTTCTTCAAGACTTTTGTAGCTGTGATATGCTCATATAGACAGCTGAACCTTTCACTTTAAGTAAACAGACCTCTCTCAAAAATAACAAAGTAAACAAAATTGGGCACATGAATTATATTCATGAAATCCTGTTTGAAACTTGCCAGGTCTACATCTTGACTGTTCTGAGAGGTCTCAAACATCGGCTTGCTGCTGGTAATATAAACTACTTTTTGGTTTTTGTATTTATTCTTTTTGGTTGAAACAATTTTTTTGATTTTGAGCGAGTGTAATGCAAAAAAATTTGAACTGACAAGCTCGTGAAAAGTTTTAAAGTATTGAAATTAAAATAAAGGTCAGCTTTCCTGTACATAAAGCATAAATCTTAACTGGCTTGTTTCTCCTCTGTTGTGTTGTTTCTTGCAGGTTCCAAGTTGCCCAACATGACCATTTTACTGCCTGCAGAAAAGACGCAAATTTTGTCCCCCAAGGGGAAGATGAAGACAATCTACCTTTCAGGAAGGTAAAAATGGCTACTCAACTTACTGTATGTAACTATTGACCTGAAAAAAAACTTACTGTATGCAAACCAAAATGTGTTTTTGTTCCACTTGTATATTACCGTATTCAACTTTCTATGCATCCAAAATCTGATTAGTTGAATCATATCACAACGATAACTGTGAGCTAGTAACCAAGATAGGAGAACCTGTTAAAAGAATGAACTGACCTCTTAAGATATCTTCATACATATGCGTGGCTATTAGTTTTGTTTTGAAAGATTAAATACATCACTATCTTTACTGTAGGGCATAGGCTGATACTGTCGAGTACCAAAAGCATGAACAAATGAATTGTAGCTTTTGGAAAAAGTAAAGTAGTAGGCAACAATAAAATCAGTAGGGATGATGTAATGTCTGCAGATTTATGGGTTACCGCATGTATAATAAGTACAACCTTCATCTCAATTCAGACAGAACTCATGGATTTTCAGAGAAGTGTATATTCTTTGTTTTATTTTGTAAACCTCACATCTTTGTTTAACAGGGTTGGCCAGTCAGTTGCAGCATTATTGAGAAGGCTTGGGCTAGATTACCAAGGAAATGAATCTCGTGGAAAGATAAGAATCAGTGGGTTAACCATGAAAAGATGGTTTCAGCCAAAGCTTGCTTCACCATTCACTGGGAAACCGGAAGAAATAGGCTTGTCCCAGTTACGGCTGGGGAAAGGAATCACGCATCAGCAGCGCAGTATTCGAACCGGAAATTTTTCCTTGGATTGAGGCGCTCTGCATAAGACAGTGAAGCCACTGAGTAGTATTTTTGAAGCATCTAGTGCATTTTTCCTAACTTCGGCTGATGTTCCTGTACCCTCCTGAAATTCCTTTGATTTTGGGAGAAAGAAGTTGAAAGCTTCTTACTTGCATAGAGTTTATAGAAGAGTAACAACAGACAGCCGAGGAATGATAGTGCGAAGAATCTATGTGGGTCGCAAAGCCAATTCGTGCAAAAAGGGGTGAGATGCATGAAATGATATCAGCATTGTCAGCATGATTTCCACTGTGAATTATTTGTTTAACCGACTCTACCGTTCCACTGTCTTTGTTGTACCTTGGAGCTTCTGTGATGAGCTTTTTAATAGCATCATGGAGTTATACTTGTATGTAATAAGACGAAATGAAATCTTCTGTTGGTATATATATATATAATAAGCGGGGTAAAAGTTATGCCAGATCAGGTAGATAAAAAGACGATTGATCTTGAATCACAATGTTATACAATTTGCTTCGCTTATTGGCTTGTTCTGCGGGAGACATCAGATATAGTTGAGGATCGTTCTGTCAGTTTTAAGGGAAACACTCATAGAACCTTATACAAATCTACAAACATGTCTGATCTTTTATCGACTGCAGACATCGAATCAGGATCTTGGAACTTATATACTTTGTCACTGTCTCAATTTTCAATAACACTGAAATTTGAAGGATTGTAAAACTCAAAGAACAGTACCCATATACAAATCTACGAAATATGTTTAATTTTCTCTAGCATTCTAGTCTTGGCCAAAAAATATAACAATACCACCACTTGTACAAAATTCTGTAGTTCAGCAACAAAGGTAGCACAAGCCACTGATGTACTTCCAAAATTAACAACAAACATAAAGCCAACTAAAGGAAGTACTCTGCAACGATTTGTCATCGGTCATCCAAGAGTCACCGCTGTTTTCCCTGCAATGAAAGCAAATTAAACTATGAAAGTCAGCAGCTGTAAGGAGCAAAGATAGAGAGATGAACTGTAAAATTTTAAAACTAGAGCATGTATGACCCTTCTTATTTCTTTTGGCTCCACTGAGCCGAACAACAAAATTTAAAATTTTGCCTTCGCCAGAGTACCAAGGTATTTTCCATTGTCTTCCCAGCAGAAGATACCATTCAAATATTTGTCTCAGAAAATTAAAAAGAGATAATGAACACCAACCTTTCCGTTTCTGTTTCGGCAGTCTGGACTTCCACAACTGCACTGAAATGCCTCAATAGGATGATCTTCATCATCAAAATCAATCCCATAATCCTGTATAATGGTTTCACAGATCATCTATTAACAAGATACTGAACTTCACATAAGCACATCATCCGAATTGACTGATTCAAACTTATGGAATCAGTCAATTGGGATTACAAATGATAAATTTGGAATAACATTTAACAGTTAAATAGCACTCATAATAGTATAGAGAAAAAGTAACCACATAAGACATGATTCTAGCTTTACATGTAAATTCCACCACATGAGTTTGCCTCTCCACAACAGATGTTTAGCAAAGGGAGGTACCATAAATTAAAGCAAGCCCACTCACCCAATTCAACTCTTCAAAGGCATTCACTTTCCTGGTAGTAAAGAAGGCAAGCTGCATACAAGCATAAGGAAGATAATCAGGGTTGCTCCTTCACAGAATGTAAAGTCACAACCAAACAGAAAGACCATTCAACATTTTCATCATGTACTTAGTTCAGTGTGTGTCAGTGTGTGTCTGTTCACATTTGGGCATTTAAAAAGGAAGCAGCCAACTTCATACATGATAATAATGGCGGTCAGGAGTTTCCACTTGAACTGGGATATCAACCAAGTTTGCGTCAAAGCATCTGCAATTGTAATGGGAATTGAATATAAGTTAGGGTCATTTTCTCAAAGACAAGTTACTTATTGAACAGATGGTACAGCCTTCTCCAAATTCACAAGAACCAACACTCATTTAATTAAAGCAGACAAATTTATAGTCTGATGATCTTTCTCAACATTAATAAATATGAAAATTGCTCTTATTACATAGTAAAAGTAAGGAAATCTTGACGAACTTGCTAGCAACTTATGCAATTATACCTAAATTTTAAACCACAGGCACCAAAATACTGAAATATTAACAGATCAACATGCAGATCTATTTATAGGGTATAATACCAGCATAACTGAAGACACAAAGCTAAGCAAGGAACAAATTCACAAAAATATACAGAAGAAATGCACATGGACTGGAAAACATTACCTATGATTGATGAACCTTGCAACATTGCCGTGAAGCGTCGCATCCAGACAGAGGGCATCCTCATCCCTCAAAATTTGTTCTGACCCCCAATCTGCATCTAGTGTCACGGGATATGTATGTCTCTCACTACCAGTGCTTTCCATATTCCGCTCATATAACTCTGTGTTAGTCATTATCTCCCCGACATATTCACAGACAAATGATCCTTTCTCTAAGACCTCTAAGGTTCTAACTCCCCAGCCTTTTCCTTGAGGAGTCCAGAATACCTGAAGCATATCCGAACAAGAAATATCTACTAGTCAGTTAGGATACCTAATTATTTTCACACAACAAATATTGTCACCTAAATGACATGAGTGCTAGATTACTGAGCAAGAAGTATTGAACTAAATATCATTTTTTGTACACAAACGACGCTTCAAGAAGAAACTACATGACTAAAAGAGCAACAAACACAACTAGTGCACTCATCTAGAATATCTGAGTAAAGAAATGAAAATCTTTACAATTTGCAGCTTCAAATAGCTAATTCTTTACAATATTCAAGATAAGAATGGTTCCTTTTAAGAGGCAAGAAGCAAGCATCCCTGGACATATGCAAAATATACTTCTGAAAATTAATCTTCATTTTAGTTGAGAGAAGACAAAAAAAGTAGCTTGAAGTCATTTTGGTTTCCATACATTTCAGATGATACTTAATAAGCCAGATAAAATTATCGTAGGAGAAAGTTAATGCAAAACGGTACATTGTGGAACTGACCTGCAACTTGCACGAAATTCCCCTTTGTACAACACGATTTCCACACTGCATGTCACATCCACATCTTCTCCAGCATTCTTTGATAAACCTCCTGACCACGTGTCCTTTGCATTTTTCAGGCATGTCTTCATTCTTAGACCTCTCAATAGGACAGTCTTGACAATAAACATGAGGTTGCTTATCCGGTTCCCTCACCAGAGCCATACGGTTACTTAGAAAATCTTCTTTCAGTCGGCCTTCTGGTGTGTACACAAACTCCCCACCAGTTTCAAGAGCACATGCGCAAGGAAATGCTGCTGAAAGACAATCTCCAAAACAATCTGGGCAGCAATCCTCATCCGCAATGCGAGACAGTGAAATATTCAGATTGGCATTTTGGTATATGATGTTTTGTGGGATGTAATTGAACTTTGGCAAGCTCTCAATCCCAACATCATCTACTAAGGATATTGGCACTTTTTCAGTTGATTTGGTTATGTCTGATTTATAAATGATTGGCTTCTTGTCCTCATGAGAAACGGATGCACCATTTGAGTTTGCCTTAGGTCGTTGTATTCTAGTAGCTCCATTCATTGGTCCTGTTACACAAAGGTACTAGCTAAGGCCTATTCAATACGATATATATGGTAAAAAGATATGATATGTATAGAGGCTGGTGTTGTCTTCATTATTCATGCATCTAAGTATCTAACTAGAACTTTTGCATCTAAGTATCTAACCAGAACTTTTACAGGTTGCGCAGCAAAAGATACAGCCAAGAAAGGAAAAGATGTTGGCCTTTGTCGTAAAAGATAATATTATCATGCAGTGGAGATATATATATATATATATATATATATATATACATACCTGGACGTCTCATTGAGGTTTGTTCTGCAGAAACTATAGCATCATTTGTGGATCCCTCATTCTTTGGCTTCATGAAGTAGTTTGTGTGACTAGTAAGCGAGACTGCTGATGCTCTTTCGGGGTGCACTCTTCCATTTCCAGAGGCCACATGACGGGAAAATTGGACATTTCCACTGTGAGTGGAATGTTTGAGAGGCAGTTCAAAACTTGATCCAGTTCTTTTAGAAACCTGGTCTTCCTCAGCCAAATGCACTGCTTTACCTGGTCTTTCATCTCTCTTTTCTGCTTCTCCCTGTTCAGAAAAAGGTAAAAGTCAACCTTAATGAATACAAATTCCATAGTTTCTTGTAAACAAGCTAGCTACAGTAGTTGCACCTCCATTTACATGTTCCATTAACTCGTTTTTCTCCGATAGTTTAAAGTTTAAACATTAAGGTCTAGTTCTTGTCTAACATTTCAACTACTATGAAAAAAATATAACAAGTATAGTTCCTTCCCAACAGAGACATAAATGAAAGTATATAAAAAGAACAAAAAGTAATCTAAAGAAACTACCTTATTCTCCTTCATTTCGAAGTATCTATCAAATAGAACCCTGTAGTTGTCTGCTTCAATATGCTCCCAATTCTTGTGAAAAGTTTTGTACAAGTCTCTGAGGACAGGTCTGATTTCTTCAGTACTAATTCCCAAGGCCTTTGCTGCTTTAAAAGCATTAGCAATTTGCGTTTTACTGGGAGCCATGGCCAATGCAGAAGTTGATGAACACCTGATCTAATACTAATTCAGAGGTCACTAACTCTTTATTCTCCAGTGCATTGAAGTGCTACCTGCAAAAGTTTTTGGGGCTTGTGAGATAAAGCACACAACACATGAAGTCTTTACACCACAACCAGTTTATTTTGTATGCCATAATAAGTTCTTTTTCTCTTTCATTTTGTTCTCTGCATTGTTTCATGTTATAACAAATAAAACTAGGAATCAATGGAGTCCCTGAAGCAATGCAAACACCAGGAAATCTCATATGCACACTTTAAACTTTTATCAAGTGTAAATACTCTCCTACTCCAAACTTTTGTTGGATTTGAGGCTTAGGGGCTGAAATTTTAGTCCCTTCTGCTCATCCAACACCACGAGTTTCTGATTAGTATACCGAAGCAGTTACAACACGAAAAACACACAAATTAATATTCTTTCATTCTCCATTTCTTTTGTCAGCAGTCAACAGTACATGCACAAGAAAAACTACTCAAAACTTAAAGAACAGACTACTCAAAACCACAAAACAATACCCGTTTCATTAGGTTCTGTTTGGTTCCCAGAAATTGAAGGAGAATTGGGACTCCCAAGTTCAAACCTTTATTGCATTCCCCAATACTCCCAAGAAAAACCATTGATAAAACTACTAAAAAATTAATCTTGAAGAAAAATTACTCAAACTTTCACACACACAGCTAAAACCCAGAAACAAGACCCACTTTTCTTACCTCTCTGTTTGCTTCCCCAGAATATGTAGAGAAATTGGGCATCCCAAGTTCTCTCCTTTATTCCATCCCATAACAAAATCACTATTACATGCACTACCCATCAAAACTTTAACAAAAAGCTCCATTTGGGTTCCCCAGAAAATGCAGGAGACAAGAGAAGCCCAAGTTTTCTCTTCCTCTGCTACAGGCATTCCCACCGACCAAACCAAAAGTGGCAGACGTATTACAAAATCAAAAACGCAGTGCATTTACAATCTGGACCAGAAAAATAACATAATAAAGAACCCATTTTTCACAGTAACCCAAGAGCGAAACAAACAGAAGTCAAAACCCAAATAGTATTTGACGGTAACAAGTTAAAATTCCCAAGAAAACAAAAAAATCACAGCCGCACTCATGAGCTTTGATACTTGGGGTATGAAAATGAAGCAAATTTTAAAACCAAAATCAAGAAACTCACATACATGAATAATCAAACCCTCTTAATCTAAGATCAAAGGAGGTACCTTGCTATTTCTGACACCCTTTTGAGCTAGAGCAAATATCACCCTTATGAGCTACACTACTTCTTCTTAAAGTATTAATGGAATGCTAGTAATTTTCTCTTCTTTCTTTTTATACAAAGATTGAGTTGGCTCCACTACCTATCTCTCAAGAGTACCGGCCACGTGAGAGAGTCCACGTAAGTGTGGGAGGACGTGTTGCCTGTGAAAATACCAAAAACTATTGGATTCAATTACTCTTCGTCTAAATAAACGTTGTGATACGTCGTCGAGGGTCTGCAAAGCCTCAGTTAGTGGCTGACTGCTTTGCTTGGACTCGGGAGTGATAGACATAGAAGTTGCATGTGGGTCTTTGATTCTTGGGTTTGGAGCATTTCAACGGTGGTTTAAAAGTTGAGATCGCTATGATTTCTCCTGTGTATCTCCAAGATTCTCTATAATTTATTATATAGGACTAAATATGATATTACGTTTTAAATTTGAAAATATAATCAAAATAGAGAGAGAAAAGAGAAGAGCAATAAAAATTTAAATAATAATTTCCTTTAATTTTCGAGTTTTATTTTTTGACAGGGAGGACGTCAATCTATAAAAATGAAGAAGTAAATAAAATTACACAATGACTCACCCCATTAGGACTACGTCAATATTGAATCATGGCTTACACTAAGAGCATAGATGAATGTCACTATGTGAATAAGCATTGACAGAAGTAACCAGACTAGATAGGGTAGCAATTCGAAGACAATGCACCCTACATTATTCTTAAAGAACTAAAGAAACTAAGCTAGATTGGGGAGGACCCCAACTCATCAGCATGGAGCCTAAGCCCAACATCACAAGCCCATGGCTCAAGCCTAGTCACACAAAACCATAGCCCAGAAGCCCAAGCAGGAACGCTAGTTTCCATGCGTCAGCCATAGCACCTGCACCACGATCGACAGCAGCCTGGAATCATCGTTGACCAGCCATGGTGCCATCATGATCCAGCCACCATTTCTGGCAACACCGACCACCTTTGAACAATACCTAGGCTTATCCCTCCTTGGATCCGCATCCACCAGACGATAGAAGTCTTTATCACGCCGCCCTTGCCTGGACCAACGCTGGATCTTCTGCAACTATCCAAAGGTTGCCGCCGCAGCATCGTACCACCCTGCGTTGTACTAGCAACCAAGTAGCCCTCTACCTCTAGAAGAAGAAGAGGAAAAATTGATCGCATCATTCAGAGTACCTCCCGACCGTCGCAGCCAACATCGTCGATCACTCCGTCTAGAATCGTCATCCGCAACAAGACCACAGGCCATCCAACAGCTGAAAATTCGGATCCGCACCCTCCATAGCTAAATCCAAGAAGCCCAACACAAAGACCAGTGACAACAGGAAGCCAAAGCGCCCTGTTTGCAGAGCACGGTCATAGCTGCCTCTCACGAATGAATCGGGGACGATCCGATGAGAAATCAAGGCTGAGCCTAGGCCAAAACCTAGGCGGCGGCATGAACCAAAGGAGAGATACGAGAGCTCAAACATTCTCAACATGACTTCATTAGTTAATTGTTCTAATGATAAGTTTCAATTTAATGATAATCCAAATTTTCAAGTTTGTTGTAAGTATAAATTTGAAATTTTCTTTTTTGTATTGATAAACTTTGTTAAAATAGAAAAAAGGTTTACACAGAGAAAACACTCTCTCTTCTGGCGCTCCAAAAAACCCGGATTCTCTTGGTCTATGGTTTTGAAAAATCTGCTCGTCCGGTGGCGCTCGGGATCAGTATGGGTTTGCCTTGCCGTTAATGAGTCGCTGTCGGACGGGTTATTGAAAGCTATGTTGCTCGGCTTGGTCTAGAGAGAGGTTTCGGCTCAAGGGGCAGATGGGTGGCTGGATGGTGATCATCAGACGAAGGCTCTATGCGTGGTGATTGGGTAGTGCAAGGATGGCCGGTTTCGGCGTAGGTTCTGCAGATCTGGCAGCGGCGGCGTGGGTTGAATGGACTGAAGGGTAGTATGGTTCTAATGGGTTATGCAGGGGCGCGGTTTCTAGCTTATTTGGCGTCGGCTTGGTGGCTGTATAGTTGCGCGGCGTAGGTAGGTGTTGGAAGTTGGGTTCCGGCCGGCGAGGACGTGGGTCAGTGCGGTTGGATGAGGTGGAGGCACTACACGGCCACTGTGCGCGATAGAGATGGGTTTTGGGCTTTCTCTTTAAGCTGCTGGGCTTCTAATTTGGGCTAGGGCTTTGGCCCTTGGCCCAACACTATATTTTTAGTTTTTTTGTCTAATTACAATAATTTTCGGTGTATTAGGAACCTAGATCTCTAGCACCTCCGGCGTAGTACCAAAGGAGGATCCCCGCTACCTCTACGTATTTGAATGTATAATGAATAGGTCTACTTCTATGTACCACTGTGGGTACTACCACTCTCTTCTTGTTTGTCTATAAATGGTAGCGGAAGGGTATGTAACGACCTATTCTGCCTTGTGATGAATATATTATCTCGCCCCGTGGGCTTATTCAAAAAAAAGAAAAAGAAAAAAAAAAGTTTATGAAAACTGTTAAAACAAAATAACGTGCAGCCGAATCCTTTTCATCTTTAGTTCTCTCTCAAACTTTCCTTTCCCCAACATATTTTTTCCTTTGTTCTTTCTCCTAAAAACCCTAAACCGGGTTTCGTTTCTTCCTTCATCCCTCTCGTCCGGCGGCCCACCTTCATCGAAATCTGTTTCTAGCCACGTTTGCTCATCGCAGGTGCAGCCAGACGGATACCTTTTGCCTTTTGGTGTGTTGTGAGGTTTGGCAATCTGATGAAGGGTAGTTTGGCAGAGGCTTAGTCAGGTCATTGTTCAGGGGTTGATCGCTGGCGATCACTTTTTGTGTTGCGTACTGGATAGTGGAGGAAGTTGTGGTTGTCGGTGTGGGCTCGTACAACAACTCTCTCTAGTTTCGGCTGGAGAGACTTGGAGATCTGATTTGGGGTAGAGTTGTTGCACACTCGGTTCTAAATTGGGTCTGGTAGGCCT
>LYNE01009005.1:0-14377 GCA_001662545.1 Rosa x damascena
ATATGTATAATGTTTTGTTTACTTGAAGTAAAAGGAAGTTCCTTCTTCAAGAGTCGTTTGTAGATTCTTCCATATTGAATTTTTCAGCAAATTATTCTTTTAATTAGCATGCTGTTCTATTTTTTCTGGTTTCTTATCATTTTGAGATTAATTAGCTAATTCAACTCAGCAATTTGACCATATCAACCACATGAGCTGATGATAGTTATACTGCTAGGATGGTGCTATTCACTTTTTTGCATGATCTTTAGTGGACTCTGGCATGCCTATTGGAAATCAAATTTTGATTAGTTTGTAGGTTTGTCTAGTTCTCAACTGTCAGGACATGAGTTCACAGCTGGCTTGTTGATATAAATCAACTTTTGAAACAGGATATTTCTCTTTTGTGTTGCGACTAGCTCTTTCTGGGATTTTTGTGTGCATGTCTGTGTATTAGAGAACTTATATAAAACTAGCCCTCTCATTTTTTCATTTTCCCTGAAGACCTGATGCATATCCAAGTACTCCAAGTAATGATTTTCTGTATCTTTAAACATTGCATAGTTGTGTCTCGTTTCTAATTCCTCTGCCTTTTATTTACCAGGCTAAATCAGGAGTTCCACTGTCAAAGATGAAGATTCTTCGTTGTCTCCTAGAGGGAACTCCAGCATCCAATCTGGAAAGCATGGTTGAGGAAAAAGATGCAACTGAAAATTCTAATTTTGGCAGCTCAGCTGGTAGGCTTCATTCAAATTATTTTTCCTTCCATTTTCCTATTTCAAGTGACAGCTACTGATATATACAATATTTGTTTTTTCTATTTCTGTACCTTTTATCTGTAGTTCATTAATATGCACCTGAGTATTCAGCTATTAGGCAAGAAATCAATCAAAATCATGGTTTGTGAGTGTATATCAAGGACTAGAGGTCTATGAATACTTATATTGTCAGTGGTCTGCGGATATAGCTTCTCCTATTCATATAATTATTAGAATACTAGTGCAGAAATCTTACACTATATGGCAACTTTGTTTATCTTACTTTCGAAGTTTACACCTTTGCTATTTTAATAAATCATCTGTCCTATGTCTTCGGCGTTCAGTCACTACACATAATTATGTTTTCACTTGGCTTTAGGATATGAACTTTCATTTGTGGTTGTAGATTATATGTGCTCATGCTGATACAAGTTGAGAGACTGAACACTAGATTGGTGATTTAAGTTAGGGTCTTTGAGCTACTTCTACAATACGATCATTTTATGAAAATTGATACCTAATGGACTATATACAATCTTTCAGTTCATTTGGGAGAGCTGATAGTTATCTCTTACTTTTGATGCATCTTCTTTAGTTCTGTTCCAACTTCCAACTAAATGTTGTAACTTATAATTTTTGCAAACTGTTTCTTATAGCGATTCAAGTTATTGCTTTGGCTGATTGCATAGAAAATGATCCAACCCACTCTGTAGGTTTTACTTTGCTCCACAGGGTTAGCTAATCTTTCTTTATCTGATGTTCCTCAGGCAAAGGTTCCTCTAGATGGGTCAAAGTAAACGAGAAAAGAACCCTTTATGATATTCTGAAAGAAGCTAATTTCATTATTCAAGGGATCCCAGGTGTGAATTTAACACTCTTTTTTAGTAAAGTTTTCATTTTTTAAATTCGTGTTTCCTTGACACAACTCTTTGCCGTGTGTGCAGTGTTCGCTGTTGTTTCTAAAAAATCCGGCTTCTACATAGAGTTCAAAGCTGGGGGCTGGGCTCTTCCAGGGTAGGCTGCAATTTTAAGATACTGAGTTCCTGGTTTGGCTCCCTATTGAATTAGTCAAAAGCAAACAATAGCTAGGTATGTCTAGGAGTCATAGTTTTTGTTACACAGGACTGGCCTTGGACCACCCATTTCAGAATGAAGGCAAGGCAAGTCACAACGTTGTACAATTGTGATTCCTTAGAAATGTTTGTTTAGTAGTTAAGTTAGTTCTTTCACCATCGACATGAAGACCCTAAATATAGCCCAGCCTATATATATGACCAATATAGCCCAGCTTTTCGTTGAATCAAGTCTTTTTCTTCATTGTCGAATCTCTATTCTCTAGACTTATCATTGTCCTTGCCTTTTAATCAACACCTCAAAATATTTCTACACGGAATTATCGCTTAGTGTCTTAGGTTGTTAGCAGCTGTGAGATATACGAAAGATGGAGAGTGTTTACTCCTATAGAAAAAGACCCGAAATTGGAATTTTTCCATTTCCCAGAACAAGAAATTAGAAGCAAAAGAGGAAAGAAAATTTCATTTGACCAAAGAAAAAGAAATTAATTTTTAACATTCATTTCACTAACGTGTACTTAAAACATTCGTTTAATTTGCGTTCATTTCACTAACGTGTTCTTGAAATATACATTTAACTTGGTATGTAATTTGAATTCCTCACGTTTATATTCAAAATTCAAAAAAGGAATTAAAGTTCACAATTTACAGCCAGTGTGGTGACTACTGAACTGTAATCCCTATAAAGATGGAAAACCAGACGTCTACTCCACTCCGGAATCTCTTGAGAATCTCCCGTTTATAACCAAATCCTAGGAATCTTCCGTTTCTCACTATAAAACTCTCCATTCATTGCTTTCAGATTTCCCTATACCTCTCCACATTTCTCCCTCCAATGGCGGCCATCACTTGCTCCGCCTCGGACCTCCAGCCCCTCCTGGGCCCCAGCACCACTGCGGCCGCAGAATACATCTGCGGCCGCTTTGGTGCCGTGTCGAACAAGTTTGTCGACACGGGCTATGCAGTTGACAACACGTATCTTCTCTTCTCTGCCTATCTTGTTTTCGCCATGCAGCTCGGCTTTGCAATGCTCTGCGCTGGCTCCGTTCGCGCCAAAAACACCATGAACATTATGCTCACCAATGTCCTCGATGCCGCCACTGGCGGCATCTTCTACTACCTTTTCGGTTTTGCCTTCGCCTTTGGAACTCCCTCCAATGGCTTCATTGGCAAGCAATTCTTTGGTCTCAGCCATTTTCCTTCCCCCTCTTTCGATTACGGCTACTTTCTCTACCAATGGGCCTTTGCCATTGCGGCTGCTGGAATTACTAGTGGTTCGATCGCCGAACGGACCCAATTTGTGGCCTACTTGATCTATTCATCTTTCTTGACAGGATTTGTGTACCCGATTGTGTCACATTGGTTTTGGTCTGCAGATGGATGGGCTAGCCCTGCTCGTGCTGAGAATCTCTTGTTTGGTTCTGGTGTGATTGACTTTGCAGGCTCCGGAGTTGTGCACTTGGTCGGAGGCATTGCCGGTTTGTGGGGTGCGCTGATCGAGGGGCCTAGGATCGGCCGGTTTGATCATGAAGGCAGGTCCGTGGCAATGCGTGGACATAGTGGCACATTGGTTGTTTTGGGCACATTTTTGTTGTGGTTTGGTTGGTATGGTTTCAATGCAGGTTCATTTCTCAACATATTGAAGGTTTATGGTGAAAGTGGATCTTACTATGGACAATGGAGCGCTGTGGGCCGGACTGCCGTGACAACCACCTTGGCCGGATGCTCGGCGGCATTGACTACCCTCTTCGGAAAGCGCCTCCTCTCCGGGCACTGGAATGTCACTGATGTGTGCAATGGCTTGCTTGGCGGGTTCGCAGCTATTACATCCGGCTGTTCAGTGGTTGATCCTTGGGCAGCAATTATTTGTGGGATTGTGGCAGCTTGGGTTTTGATCGGGTGCAACAAGCTTGCCGAGAAGTTGAAGTATGATGACCCTTTGGAGGCTGCACAGCTTCATGGAGGGTGTGGTACTTGGGGGATCATATTCACGGCCTTGTTTGCCAAGAATGCTTATGTGAATGAGGTCTATCCGGGCCACCTGGAGAGGCCGTTTGGGCTGTTTATGGGAGGCGGTGCCAAACTGTTGGCTGCGCATTTGGTGCAGATTGTGGTGGTTGCCGTGTTTGTGAGTGTGACGATGGGGACATTGTTTTTCTTGCTGCACAAGTTGAAGCTGTTGAGGATTTCATCAGACGAGGAAATGGCAGGAATGGATGTGACGAGTCATGGAGGATTGGCTTATGTCTATACTGATGAAAGTGACCTGAAATCTGGATATATGGTGTCTAATACTGGTCCTCCACATGTTTGATTTGATGATACTAGCTAGTTAACTTTAAATTCTACATGCGTGTATATATAGTTCAATTAAGTCATTTTAGTTTATGAAACATGTAGTAGCTGGACTGTGTTTAGAGTACACATGCATTGTTTTTCATTTAGCTTCATTTTGCTTAGTTTGTATGATTTCAATGAAATTGTTGAAGTTAAGTACAATAAAATTAGGAAGAAATACATCTGTACTTCTAGTCTAACTTGTGTTTGTGTGGTTTGATAAGAAATTCTCCTCTGTTTTGGGCTATAGTAGTGTCATCTGTCTACTTCAGTAAAACCACCAAAGCCAAACGCAAATCCATATATAAAACAAGAGCCTGTTGTAAATGATAATGACTATTCATGCAATAGGTATTGCTTAATGTATGCGATTGACATACTTGTAATGTGCGATTGACAGACTCGTAATGTATGTGATTGACATACTTATAATATGCGATTGATTAGTATAGCTATTATGTATAGCCTTTTGTATACATGATGTAACCCTATATAAACCTCATGGTGAGATGAAAACAATACAATACAATTTTTCCAATTCTCTACAACACGTTATCAGCACGAGCCCTAACCACAAGAAAAAAACCAAACCAGAAAATTCTTCAAAACCTGCCACTGCCACCTTCGAGCCTCACTGCCGCAACTCCTAGCCCACGCTAGCCTCACCTGCGCACCTGCCCCTGCAGCACCTACGCGCCCCTGCGCACGCATCCCTGCAGCACCAACGTACACCGACTGCATCCTTCTCCTTTCCTGTGCACGTCCGTATGCTTTCAGGCTCCGAAAAATATAGTTTGGAACCTCAAATCAAAATCCTTTCTTCATCAGAGTTGTTCGTCTCTGTCTCTTCCATCTCACCTCCGAATTTCAGCCTTATCGGAGTTATTTTGAGACCGGTACAACAATCAAAGTGAAATCTGTTCAAAAGAGAATCTGCTCCGAATTTCAACACGTAAGTTTTGTAATTAAGGTTGCTGCTTTCTTGTATTTTAAATTCCTTTTATTTTTTGCACAATTTTGGAATATATGAACAGGATTTTGAGTATTTAATAAAGCAGAATTATAGGGATTCACGCTTAACGAACTAAGAGTGTTCGTATAAACTAAGAGTGTTCATAATGCTCAGACTAAGAGCGTCCGTAAGCATCAAATTGTGACCATATTAAAACATTATTGTTTGGTCTAATCCAAAAGAGATTATTGGAAATTGTTTTCTTGGTAGCATAGCTCGGAAATCTTATTATTTTAGTTTTCGTGGAAGTTTAGCTCCGAAACTAATATATCTTCTCTTTTTATTTTCAGGATGTCGAATGAACCTAGACTCGACTTTACCATGCTTGACTCAACAGGCTCAGATTACCACAGTTGGGTAACTGATGTTGAGAACCACCTCACTTCAAAGGGAATATTACCCATAATCCAGGCACCTAACCCGGATCGTGTGTTCGTGCGAACACCTACAAAGCATGCTCAAGCAGTTATCTTGATGCGACGCCATATGGACAAGGCACTCAGATTGGAGTATATGTCAATCAAGGATGCAAGAGAGCTATGGGTAGCGCTAGAAGAGCGTTTTGGCAATGTCCAAGATTCCCTCCTCCCTGATTTGAAGGTTCAATGGAACAATCTGCGCTTTGCTGATTTCAAGTCTGTTGCTGAATATAATTCAAAAGCTCTTCGCCTACAGTCTATGTTGAGGTTTTGTGGACAACCTGTCACAGAGCAAGAGCTAATTGAGAAAACTCTCTCCACCTTCCCCGTTTCAGCCATTGTGGTATCAAAGCAATACCGCACTTAAGTCAATGCTGGACGGATCACGAGGTTTCATCAGCTTATCAATCTCATATCTGTACCTGAGAAACATGATAACATACTCGTGAGGAATTATAATTCAAGACCCATTAGAACTAAGAGCGTTCATGAGGCGAATTATAATACACCCAAAAGAGGGTGCAAAGAGCGGAACCCTAAGAATAAGGGATATGAGGGACGTATGGGTTCATATAACCACTCTAACCCGGAAGGAAACCGCAAGTTTGGTGCGGATACACGTGGTGGCAATGCCACACGTGGGAGAGGGGATCGTGGCAACCCTGGCTGTGGTGGTGGCACCATGGCCCGTGGTGGTGGCACCAACCCTCATAGGGAACGCCCACAACGTACACCTCAATTAAAGGGAGGCAACCACAATGATGTGTGTCATCAATGTGGATCAAGTGAGCATTGGTTCAAGCAATGCAAGGCAAGCGAGCAACTAGCTGCAGGATACAGGGCATACAGGGACCTGAGGGAGCAAGAAGTGTACCTTGCAGAAGCAGAAGAAAATGGTGGAGATGTCCATCTCACCATAGAGGACTTCAAAGCTGACGATGAAGTGCACAAGGATGCCGCAGACTTTGATTAGATTAGTCCTCTTAAATTCCAAGAATTTTTGTAATGGCAATATGCCTTGTCAATAAATGACAATTGTTTTAAACTCTTTCTTATGTGGTGCACCCAATGAAATATGATGTCTAGGAAAGTCATTGAGATTAATGGTACTTAAGAGAGCCTCGCTCCACCAACATCTCTCTCTACTTTCCTGGTCATATTTGATTGGAGTTACCAAACTGATAGAGTGACTACAATGTGTCTTAGTTTGATTTTATTTTGGATTAGACTTTTTTGGGACATTTGATGTAATCATTGGCTATCTTTATTAATAAAGTATCGTATTATTATTTGATGTCATGGACATGTTTTAATTCCGAATTTTATTATTTTTAAGTATGTTTCTTGGAGAGTTGGAATGCCTTGTTGATAGTGGCACCACACATACTATATTGCGACATAGGCAACTATTTCTATGGATGACGCCTAGTCGATCTTCTGTGACTACGATGGCTGGACCATCAAAATTGATTCATGGTCAAGGACCAGCTCAATTTGTGTTGCCAAATGGCACAAGTATTAATGTCACCGAAGCTCTATATGCTCTTAGGGCTAGAAGGACCCTATTGAGTTTTAAAGATATAAGAGTCAATGGTTTTCATGTGGAAACACATTGTGAGAATTGACAAGAGTTCCTTTGCATCACCTCTAATGACTATGGACATAAACGAGTATTAGAGAAGCTTATGTGTTGCTCTAGTGGGTTGTATGCAACCACTATTCGAATTATTGAATCCAACCATATCATGAGAGATGACTTATGGGATTCTTACACAGATAGGCTTTGGCATGACCGTTGGGACACCCAGGTCGTGATATGATGATCCGTATATTAAAGACTTCACATGGACATCCTTTTTTCAAAACGAAAAGAAGTTAGAACCAAAATTCAATCCAAGGTAGGGCTGGCGCCGCCTACCCCCTGCGGCCCAAAAGTGGTATTGACGCCACCAATACCTCCTTGGTTCCTTTTTCTACTTCTAAAGTCAATTGTGACTTCGTGGCTCAACCGGATACTTCCCTGGTTGCTTCTAAAGCCCCTCTTTCGTTTTGCAAAGCCTGCTCTTTAGCAAAATTAGGATCGAGACCATCCTATGCAAAGGACACTAAGGAAAATATTCCATTCTTACAAAGAATCCAAGGTGATATTTGTGGGCCTATTTAACCAACTTGCGGACCATTTAGATATTTTATGGTGTTAGTTAATGCATCCATACGATGGTCACATGTCATGGTATTGTCCACAAGAAATGCTGCATTTGCTAAACTCCTAGCACCAATCATTAAATTAAGGGCTCACCACCCTGATCATCCCATTAAGTCAATTCATCTTGACAATGCTGGAGAGTTTACATCAAAAACATTTGATGACTATTGCATGTCCATTGGGATTGAGGTTGAACACCCTGTTCCTTATGTTCACACCTAAAATGGTCTCGCAGAAACTGCCATTAAACGACTTCAAATGGTCGCTAGAGCATTGGTTATGCGCACCAGTCTCCATGTTTCTGCTTGGGGCTATGCAATATTGCATGCAGCTGTGCTCATTCGTCTGAGGCCTACTGCCACTCAACCCTTTTCTGCGTCCTAGATGGTTACTGGATATGAGCCTGATGTCTCACACTTACGCATATTTGGGTGTGCAGTTTATGTGCCAATTGCGCCGCCACAGTGCACCAAAATGGGTCCTCAAAGACGATTAGGCATTTATGTTGGATATGACTCTCCAACCATTATCCGCTACTTAGAACCCTTGACAGGTGATCTATTTACCGCTAGATTTGAGGATTGTCACTTTGATGAGACAATCTTCCAGTCGTTAGGGGGAGATAGGAACAATAATGTTCAACAGGAACGACAGGAATTGTCGTGGTCTGTCCCCACTTTGTCTCATCTTGATCCCCGAACCGCACAGTTTGAAATTGAAGTGCGGAGAATTCTCGATCTTCAAAACGTAGCAGACTCTATGCCTGATGCGTTTTCTGATATCGCTAAAGTGACAGGATCACATATACCTGCTACAAACGTACCTGCAAGGATTGATGTCCCTAAAAATCATGGACATGGCGCCTCCTCTAGGGGTATTAGGCATGACGCCGCCACCACTAATAGTGATGGTAATGTGGCTCAGGCCGGGCTCCCAGCAAGGAAACTTGGGAGGCCCAAAGGTTCGATGGATTCTCGCCCGAGAAAGAAAGTGAGTTTGGCACAGAAAGATCCATTAATCATCGACATAAATAACCCGTCTCATGAAGATATTCCGGATTATGGTTATGTCCAAGAGACATCATTGGGGGACGCTCCAATGTTAGAACCAATTCCAGGGAATAGAGAGATCTCC
Organism: Rosa x damascena; assembly: GCA_001662545.1. Lineage (NCBI taxonomy): Eukaryota > Viridiplantae > Streptophyta > Magnoliopsida > Rosales > Rosaceae > Rosa > Rosa x damascena. Next base: position 8,919 of record LYNE01009005.1, read on the forward strand.
ATGAATTACACTAGTGTACATGAGATGTTGAATCAACATTCTATTATGCTTGATGATGTGTTTCGTCCAAGGGATGAGGACGAAGACTTATTAGAGTCTGAAGTGCCCTATCTAAGTGCAATAGGCGCATTATTCTACTTAGCTCAATGCACAAGACCAGACATCTCATTCGCAGTAAACTTGTTAGCTCGACATAGTTCTGCGCTAACACGCCGCCATTGGATTGGCATAAAGACAATCTTTCGATACTTGAGAGGTACGATTGATATTGGCTTGTTCTATCCCTACAGAGAGAAAAGAAATAACAGAAGTGTGGGATCGGACTCCACAAGGCAAAACGCCACCTTCCATGCTCCTCCTCCCCTCCATCAAAATGACAACGATGTCTTGATGGGTTTTGTTGATGCAGGGTATCTCTCTGACCCTCACAAAGGTCCCTCCCAAACGGGTTATGTCTTTACCATGGGAAGCACTGCGATATCTTGGAGGTCTACAAAGCAGACCCTTGTTGCTACTTCTTCAAATCATGTAGAGATTATCGCTCTACATGAAGCCGTGCGAGAATGCATATGGCTAAGGTCTGTAGTTAAACACATTCAAGGAACTTGTGGTTTTAAGTCTATCACAGATGAACCTACATGCATTTATGAAGATAATGCATCTTGTATTGAGCAAATGAAGTTAGGTTTCATCAAGGGCGACAACACCAAGCATATATCGCCTAAGTTCTTTTACAATCAGCAACAACAAACACTTCTAAATATTGAAGTGAATCAAATCCGTTCAGAGGATAATGTAGCGGACTTGTTTACCAAGTCGTTACCTAAATCCAACTTCGAGAAACATGTGAAGAGCATCGGATTAAGAAAGTTATCCAAACTCCCATAATTGTAGAAATCAGGGGGAGACCTTGACATCAGGGGGAGATATGATGTCTACATGTTCGATCTCGAAGAGTGAAGGACATGTTGTGCTCTTTTTGCCCTTCGACCAGGGTTATTTTTATCCCACATGGTTTTTGTTACCTGACAAGGTTTTTAGAGAGGCAACGATCAAAGCGTCAGCACTAAGTTTAAGCGGCACAAGGGGGAGTGTTGAAGGATGTCGACTACTCCACATTCACGCGCGTTGTGCTCTTTTTCTCCTTCGACCAAGGTTGTTTTTTCCCACAGGATTTTTATTACTTGGCAAGGCTTTTGACGAGGCAACTTAGAAGCGCATAGCAGAGGCAACACTATTGACATGGAATATCCAAGGGGGAGTGTTGTAAATGATAATGACTATTCATGCAATAGGTATTTCTTAATGTATGCGATTGACAGATTCGTAATGTATGCGATTGACATACTTGTAATGTGTGATTGACAGACTCGTAATGTATGCGATTGACATACTTGTAATATGCGATTGATTAGTATAGCTATTATGTATTGCCTTTTGTATACATGATGTAACCCTATATAAACTTCATGGTGAGATGAATACAATACAATACAATACAATTTTTCCAATTCTCTACAACAGAGCCTACATACACAAAATCAAAAGTTTTTTTTTTCTAAATATATCAAAATAGATTGAAAACACCTCAAGTAATATGTCCTTAAACAGAAACCTTCAAGCATTTCTCGGAATCAGCTAAAAATCGACATCTCCCTCTAGCAACTTTTTGTCCCTTGCAAAAGTGGGTCACATGAGTTTGGTCCATGCTCCTTCTGAACTTGGGGCAAGGATTTCCGTCTTTTAGCTGCTTCAGGAGCTGCAACTCTCCTTGGTTTCAGTCACTTGATCCCTCGAAGTCTCTCTAGTCTCTACAACCCAGCTCCCCCTGCATAAATCAACTGAAGAAATTGAAAATGTGCAGCTTTCTAACAGGCATTGATTGAACTTTATTTGCGGTTAAAGAAACTTACCAAGACACTCAATATCAGAATCCTCGTATGAGATTCAATATCAATAATAACAAACATCTAGCTGCAGGAAATGTTCGACCATTCTCTTCAAAAAAAAAAAAATAAGGAATGGTTTTACTGATAATTTCATTAACACAATTGAGCCTCAATACAAAAGGAAATTATAGGATGATGGAACATTAAGGTGTGATTTTGCTAATTAGTTGGATTGGTGCAGCGAATCCATTCAAATTAGGCAAGAAACTCCCCAGTACAATTGATGAGCACAAATTATCAATATAATCACCAAATCATAACAATTTAGACTAATACTGTAAATTACATTAAATCAAGCAAACATTAGGATTTAGTGAATTGGCCTAATATTCAAAAACTCTTTATGTTACTCAAAAAAAATTATAGAATGTAAAAGTAAAATTGAGATTGGAATTGGTCTACTCATTTAATTTCATAGCCCCTTTATATAGGGAGGGAATTTCAACGGAAAGATCAATTACAATGATGACATTAAATGCTGATTGATCCGTAATCGTGCTGATTGATGGTAATCGTTGATTCCTTGATTCCCTCTCCGTCAGTCGCTTTGATGAAGGCACATAATATGTTTTTCATTTAACACTCCCCCTTGTGCCAAGTCAAAGACGAAATGGTGCATGAGTTGTTGCCCCACTAAAAACCTTGCCAAGTAACAATAAAAACCCTGTGGGACAAAAAATACACCTTGGTCAAAGGAAAAAAGCACAACGCACGTTTTACATTTGAGGATGACATGTGTGTGTTAGACTCCCCTTGACGTCTACACCTCCCCCTGATCCTTACATTAATCAAGAGAGCTTGGAAAGTCTTCGCATTCCTATGCTTTTCACATGTTTCTCAAATATGGCCTTGGGCAATGATTGGTGAACAAACCTGCCACATTCTCCTTAGACCTTACTTGATTCACTTGAATATTGAGGAAGGCCTGTTGTTGCTGATTGTAGAAAAACTTTGGCGATATGTGTTTTGTATTATCACCCTTGATATATCCTAGTTTCATCTGTTCGATTCAAGCTGCATTATCTTCCTAAATGCAAGTAGGCTCTTCAGTGGTAGAACTCAAACCACTAGTCCTTCAAATATGTGTAATGATAGCTCTTAACCATATACACACGAACCGCCTCATGTAGAGTGATGATCTCTAAGTGGTTCGAGGAGGTAGCCACAAGGGTTTGCTTGGTTGATCTCCAAGATATCGTCGTATTCCCAATGGTAAATACATAACTAGTTTGGGAACAACTTTTATGTGGGTCAGAGAGGTACCCAACATTAGCAAAACCAACCAAAACGTCATTTGGCATTTCAGTGTAGTGAGTAGCGCTTTCGCCATCAACATTTCCTTTAGGGATTGCAGTTCCATCTGCGGTCCCTCTTGTCTCTCTGTAGGGAAAAACAGTCCCAAGTCAATGGTTCCTTTTAGGTATCGAAAAGTGTTCTTGATACCATTCCAGTGACACTGCGTTAGCGCTGAGCTAAATCTAGCTAACAAGTTCACTGAGAATGCAATGTCTGGTTGAGTACATTGGGCTAAGTACAAAAATGCGCCTATTGCACTTAGATAGAGAATTTTAGCTCCCAACACCTCTTCGTCATCTTCCTTTGGATGAAATGGATCTTTCCTTGCATCCAAACTTCGACCGATCATGGGAGTGCTAGCAGGATACGCTTTGTCCATGTTAAATTGCCTGACCTTTGGACATATGCAGACTGATGGATTAGTATTCCACAAACTCGGTGTTCTAGTTAAAGGCCTAAACAGAATCGAGTTTTCCCAAGATCCTTCATCTCAAATTCGGATTTCAAGTAGCTCACGGTTTCTTTGATTTCATCAAGAGTATCTATTATGTTCATATCATCGACATATACAGGGGCACAATCCGGAACTTGTTTTCTTTATGAATACGCAGGAGCACAATTCATCGTTCTTATATCCCTTCCCAATCAAGTAGTCACTTAGACGGGTATACCACATCCGCCCGGATTGTTTCAATCCGTAAAGTGAGCGTTTCAACCTAATTGCAAACGCACTCCGTGGTTTAGAGTTACTTGACTTGGGTAATGTAAGGCCATCAGGCACTTTCATATATATCTCTGAATCTAGATTCCCACAGAGATATGCAGTAACCACATCCATGAGCTGCATTTCCAGTCCTTTGGAAACTACTTAGCTAACTAAGTAACAGAACATTATAATGTCCATTACAGGAGAGTATGTCTCCTCGTAGTCAATTCCAGGTCGTTGTGAGAAACCTTGCTCCACAAGGCGAGCCTTGTATCTCAGGACTTCATTCTTCTCATTACACTTTCTGACAAAGACCCATTTATGTCCTACATGCTTTACACTTGGTGGGGTTAGCACTACCGGACCAAATACCTGTCTCTTTGTTAGAGAATCTAATTCTGCCTGGATTGTTTCTTTCCATTTAGGCCAATCTGCTCTTTGTTGACATTCTGCAACAGAGCGTGGTTCGATATCATTGTGCTCTATGATTTCTTGAGCAACAGTATATGCAAATACATCATCAATGTGTATGAAAGATCTTTCCATCAACTCATATGCACTCTCATAATCCATTGAGATTTCTTTGTTCTCTGGAATCATTTTAAACATTGGAGCGTCCGCCAGTATTGATTCATTGACATAACTATAATAAGAGACAATCTCATGAGAGGGATTCTCTATATTGATGATTAATGGATCAGTTTATGCCTTACTCGCCCTCTTCTTCCTTGGGTGAGTGTCAATCGAACCAAGTGGCCTCCCCCTCTTCCTTTAGGGAGCCACGGCCTCAACCACACCTCCACTAAGTGTGGTTGCAGTGCCTCTATCTGCGGCACTGCTCCCCCTGTTGGGGACTTCTAACCTTGCAGGCACATTTGCAGCTGGTATATCTTGTCACTTTTGCGATATCAGTAAACGCATCAGGCATCGAAGCTGCTATGTTCTGAAGATCGATTATTCTTTTCACTTCACTTTCACTTTGTGAAGTGCGGGGATCAAAATGAGACAGAGTGAGGAAAAACCACGACAATTCCTGTCGTTCCCTTGGAAAATCCTTTTTCCTATCTCTCCCTAACGACAGGAAGACTGTCTCATCAAAGTGACAATCCGCAAATCTAGCGGTAAAGAGATCGCCAATCAAGGGTTCCAAGTAGCGGATAATCGTTGGAGATTTATATCCAACATAAATACTTAATCGTCTCTGAGGACCCATTTTGGTGTGCTGTGGGGGCATAATAGGCACATATACTACGCAACCAAATATGCGTAAGTGTGAAATGTCAGGCTCATATCCAATTACGAACTGGTACGTAGAAAATGGTTTGCTAGTTGTGGGTCTGAAATGAATAAGTAAAGCTGCGTGCAATATTGCATAATCCCATGCAGATATAGGTAGATTGGTGCGCATAACCAATGCCCTAGCCACCATCTGTAGCCTTTGGATGGTGGTTTATACGAGACCATTTTGTGTATGCACATGGGGTACAAGATGCTCTACATCGATCCCA
>LYNE01009009.1:0-17342 GCA_001662545.1 Rosa x damascena
ATAAGTGATAAAAGACTTTAGTTCTTAAAATATATTATCAAAAGTTTGATATTTCCACAGTGCCCCAAAAAGACGATGATACTTATCTTCTAATTATGTCAGACTATGATCAAGCAAAGAGAGAAGGTATATCATATATGTAGATAATAATTGCATTACCACCTTGAATATTTTTTGGATTTAGTAATTAATTCAAAATACACAGTAAATAGCACATCTCACTTCAGATCGAACTGTTTCATATATAGCTGTGCAAATGATTAAGAAAATCCAAAAAGGACTTACACTTTCAAGGTCAATTTGAATCTCAGAGATAGCACGTCTCACTTCAGATCGAACTGTTTCATATATATTGCTGCTTGTGGTATCATTTTCCAAATGAACTGCTTGAACTGACTGCAAATTTAAAGGCCATTTAATATTTCAAAAGCCAGCTTTATTATCTTAACTAATTTGCAGATAAAAATTAACACAAACACATAGAAAGCAAGCTCGAGTCTCCGAGTAATACAAACCAAATCATCACCAGAATGTCCATAATTCATATTCATCTGTTCACAAGCTGCTTTAAAAGTTTTCTCTTCGGCTCCAGATAAGGAACTTGCGGTGGAAACTCCGTCTTCCCAATTCGAAGATTGCAAGCTGGACTAAAAAGAGAAACCCAAACAACAAAAGGCAGAATAAACAACCAACCAACTTTATAGTCATTATCATAGACACACACACACACAGAGTTGGATTATGAATCATCTTACCAAGTTTGCATGTGAAGGCTGGAAAGGCGAATGCTGACTGGACCATGTCCTTAAGCCTTTCAACTGATCCAACTCATCAGAGCTAGTTCTAACTAACCCAACCTTTTTGCCTTCCTCCCCTTTATTCAATGTAGAAGTACATTCTTGTTCATCTTCACTCTGTACATACACAACAAAACAAACTCAAAACTCATCTACTGAACTACTCCACACTCAAATTGAGCTGAACTGAAAAGGGTAAATATTAAACCTTGGAAATGACGGAACGCCCCCTGGGCTCCGGACACCGGGAAACGGAGCGGTTGCGACGGCCAGTGTCGACTCTGGACAGGCTCCGACCCGAGTCAACTCTGGACTGGCTCCGACCGACCAAAACATCGGCGTTCCGCGACACCGACCGTCCCCTTCTAGAATCAGCAACACTGGACGAGGTTGCCGGCCTCGAATCTTTGTCGGGTTTGACTAGCGGGCTTTTGGGGTCAACAGCGGTTGGGGAATCCGTAGACCAGAAGAGAGGGTTGTCTCTCTTGTTCAAGAAAATATTATCTTGAGAGTCGAGAGTGCTGACACTTCTGGAGAAAGCGCTGACACTTCTGGATCTTCTGATTGGTGGGTTTGGTTTCTTGGTTGAACTAGTATCTAGGTCGGTGCTCCGTTTAGAAAGAGCTGATGATGATGATGATGATGATGATGAAGTTGAGGCACCGGTGGGATTGCTTCTTCTGGTGGAGGATTTGAAAGCCGAGACCGCCATTCTATCTCTGCTTCTTCCTCTTCTTGTTACAGTTGCATTCTCTATCCAATATCTAGAAATGAAAGTCAAAATTGGAAGGAAATGAAGGAGAAAATTTACAGGGTCTGAGGAAGACCCAAAAAGAAGAAACAGGGATTTGGTGTCCAATTCAGCTGTGCTATGATGTTTGGTTGGACTTTGGGGTTTGGTTATATCGAACCATTTACATGTGTACATGTGCGGAAGTGTATATGGCGGGGTTACACCATTTGAGCGCGTGAGAAAAACAGCTGAATGATTTTGACGATTGTTTTTAATCCCAGCTCCTCGTGTAATGTAACTACGGGGGAGTTTCTACTGAGTACCTTATAACAAATATCAAGTACAGACTTTTAATCAAAAAAACCTTATAACAAATATCAAGTAGAGATTTTTAAATCAACGGTTGGATGACATGTTCAAATTTTAAAATATCAATTAAAATTTAAAATACTCATCCAACTGTTAATTCAAAAGTCTTCACTTGATCTTTATTATAAGGTTTTCATTAGGAGGATCTCCCTCCTTCATTACACTAATCACAAATAAACAGTCACCTCCATGTGAAATGGCTTTTAGGCCATCCCCCTAGCCCCCGCGCTAAATTTTAGCCTTTGATAATCACTATTCATGGGCTAAATTTTAGACTCTGATAATCATTATTCATGCAAATAGTAAGAGCTATAATTTTGACCATCTCCAACCCTTAGGGCTATAAGTTTAAATATCATGTTACATTATTGTTTTTCATTATGTATTTCAAATATACAGTATTTTATAACTATGCTACTATTTCTACTATTATATAATTATTTTTCTGATCAAATCTTATTAATTTTTTGAATATGATTTTATAGTGTCATGTGCCACTTTGTAAGCAACTATTCGGATTCTTGATTAGATTTTATGTCCTCTTATCCCAATGTCATCTTCTCAAAATTTTCATATAGAATTTTACGTGACCACGTGTCAAGATATAATTTCTCATCAAGATTTTTGACCAGATTTTATGTCCATGTGGCATATCTTATTTTTAGCTCTAAAACTCAATATAAGCTATGCTTTGGGTCCCATTCTTCACCATCTCAACCACTTCATCTTCAATCACTTTCTTTCATAGAGATTTTAATTAAATTCTGCAATGAATTCCAATTAGGTTGCCAAGTGGGAGGAGATGACCACCAAATAAGAGGAAGAGATGCAACAAAAAGAGGAGGAGGAGGAGGAAGAAGTTGATACAAGCCTCAGAATTGCAAATAAAAGGCGGATGATGGAAATTGGTGGGCTTATAAGCAACTTCATCACTGGGTCACTACTAACAAAAACATCTCTGAACATATAAAAATTGACAACGTGGATTAGCTAACCAAGGTTGTTGAATGACTACTTCGTGGATAATCTGGTGTTCAATGAGGTCGAGTTCAAACGTCGCTACAAAATAAGGTGCGCAAGGTTTTTCTTTACATGCTAGACAATGTTCAGACGACCACCCCTACTTTAGGCAATCATATGATAATGCCGGCCAACCCAGCTTCTCGCCCCATCAAAAACTAACATGCGCACTTCGTATGCTTGCCAATGCATGCTCAGCAGATTCCTAGGATGAATCTTTTAGGATGCCTAAGTCAACTGCAATGGAGAACATGGGACAATTTTGTCATACCATTGTCACGATCTACCAGGGACGTTACCTCCAGGCACCAAACTCAGATGATTTGGTTAAGCTTCTACAACGAGGTCTCGACGAGGGTTTCTTGGGATGATCGGATCATTAGACTACATGCATTAGCAGTGGTAGAATTGTCCCACAAGGTGGCAGGGAAGCTTCAGTGACAAAGCAAAAAAAGCCACCATTTTTCTGGAAGCTGTGGCAGATTTTGACACATGGATATGACATGCATTTTTTGGGATCCCAAGAGTGCAAAATGACATCACGTTCTAGGGTGTTCACCATTATTTAATGCCCTGACAGCCAGTGAATCATCACATCTAAATTATCAAAATCAATGGTGCATCACAATATCGGTTATTATCTTCTTGATGATATTTATTCAAAATGGGCGACGCTTGTCCAATCAATTAGATGTCCTGTAACTGAAGAAGAAGTGTTCACTGACAAGAGGCGTACTGGAAGGATGTTGAAAGAGCATTTTCTCTTGCGGGTAGTATTATTTTAGAAAGAGAATTTTTCTAGGCTGAAATCTATTATGACTTAGTAGGGGTTTAATCAGGAGTTATTGCATGGAACAATTTTAGTGAGTCTAGAATTTATTAGGGATTTAGAATTTATATTGTTTTTATGTTGTTATAGAAGGTTAAGAAAGGAAATGTTGGGATTAAATTTAGAATTTATGTTGTTATTTAAGGTTGAGGAAGAAAAGATTGAAATTCAATTTGGATTTCAATTTATTTTCGTTGGAGTGTTTTAATGGAGAAGCTTATATAAATAAAATCTCATAAAATCGAGGAAATGTTGTGTCTCTTTCTTCTACCATTGCGGCACACATTACTTAGGAGAAACATAATGAGAGTTTAAGGAAAAAAGTAGTGTTTTTTGCACCTAAACAGGCGGCATAAATTATAAAGGAGAGACTACTGTTGTGGAGCAGGAACAAGGATAGGCTCACTTTTTTTTTTTTTTCAAGGTAGGGGTCTTGATTCCAATGATAGATATATATATATTTCATGTCTCTCTAATTTTTTGTGTGAACTGTGGTGTGTAGATTATTGTATGAATATATTCGTTATGCATATTGTTGGTTATGCATGAAACATAATTTGTGACTTTGTTAAATGTGATGAAATATATGGCTTGTATTTAGTATCAACGTAAATAATTACTTGTGGTACCTTTAGAGTAGAAAGTGATGTTGACGATTTTGTCACTATCCAGAGACCTGGAGGATGTCATGAGGGGAATGTTTTGCGTAGTTGAGACCAAACCTCTTAAGGACTGGGGTTTAGGTGAGTCTCATTGCACAAGAGAATGGGATATCGATTATACCTCTACTATTGACTCCGAGATGGGTTATTAGTAGTCGATGATTCCAAGATGAGATGTCGGTACTCGGTGGTTCTGGGATGAATATCGACGGGGGCATAGTTGGTGATTCTGGATGGTGATTTGGACTTGAAAATCGAGAGGAGGACAAGATGGCTAGCAAAATGGGCTACAGTTAGGATGAACAATTGTTAATCAGTAAAGGGTCGTTACAAATTATTGGAGTTTGAGATGTGAGTGTTGCTTAGTACATGTGTGCGTTTCTTGCTTCATCTAAGAAGTTATTAAGATATGGGTGTGTGAGGATGATTTTCCCCTACTGAGCGGTGGTAGCTCACCCCTATGTTACTGTTATTTTTGCAGGTTAGGTTACTCGTTGAGATTCCGAGTACGATGGGTGTAAGCTAAATTTTTTTTTTTTCAGAATTAACTAAATGTACACTAATGTCTTATACTTTGCCTATGCAATGCTTAGACCTACCAAATATACACTGACGTATGATACTTTGTATTATATACAATGCTTAGAACAATTTCAAATCCTAAGCAAATACACAATGCTTTGAATTATGAAGGATATGAATTATCATTACATCATCATGATTAGGATGGAGTCTCTATGCTAGTAGCAATCTCCCAAATGTACCTCAAAAGCTAGGTTGGTGTGATGGCCACATTCAAAAAAGTTGACCTAAACTAGTAGAAGATATCATGTGCTATCTTTTCTTTTTGTATATTCATCAATGATCAATTATTCATTCTAGCATCCCAAGATCAGGTGACCAAAATCTTTGATAGAGGCCAGTTGACTCAGGCTTCGATGAAAACAGTTCATACAATAGTCAACTGCCCTATTTAAAAGGTAATGGTAAGTTTTAATACAAAGTGGCATTTAGATTAGTTATTTGAAAATTAAATTTTACCATTTCAAATATTAGTCCACTTGATTAAGCCACCTCGTTTCTAGCATAGCATCCATAACTTCATTTAGACAAATCACATTAACCCCAGGGAACAGTTTGGTATACCATCCAACATCTTCCCTTGACTTTATCTTTTCTCTCCATACAATGAAATAATATATTTCCAATAATTTGCCGCAAAACACCTTATTAGAAAACAGATGAACCATATGGCTGTAACATATCTAGCCTCGTGAAATTTCTTCCTTCTCCCTTTAGATTCAATTCTGAAGTCTCAAATTCAAAAATAACCGAAGCTATGGTTTATAATCATCCAGCCAATATAATTACATGGCCAAGAACTGGTGTGATTATCAACCAAAGGTGTTCCAAATCAAATAAGTGTAACTACTACTATAGTCATATGTACACAGTCAAAAAATAGGAAAAAATCAAGGAGCGTGTTCTGTTAGAATTAGCATCCAACTTAACCATACAAAATGTCATCGTTAGTATATAATAAATAGAGATCGTTCTATTCCGGGGATTGAGCGTACACCTGTCATTTTAAAACAATTAAAGAATTAATATAAATACAAAGTATAATTTTTACAAATATAAACAAGATAACGAAAATAAAAAGGGAGTTTTTGATTTAGGGTTTTCGAAAATTAAAATAAATAAAGTAAAGAAAACATGAATACAAGAATGAAACTGTTTATTTACATGAATATAAGAAACAAAGATCAAAACCCTCCAAACATGTCTCTTTGCATCACAAACCCTAAAATCTAATGGGCTTTTATCCATTTTGCCGAAAATTCAAGTTAATCTAGAGAGTTCTTGGGCCATCTTGCGTCATTTTCAAGCCATGTTGGAGAACGTCATTTCCTTCTTTATTTCGATCAAGTTTCTTAGTTGGCTCCGGAATCTTAATTGATATACTTTCCTCTTTTGAACAGGGTTTCTTGGTTGGAACAGGAAAGCTTCATTTCTGCTCGTTTGCGCAGCCCTTTGCCTCTTGTCTTAACTCCTCTCAACGTTGGCTAGTTCCTCTTTCCTTTCTTGAGTTCATTTTCACTTGTTTGCACCAAGGACCTGAAAATAGAAACTATTACTAAAAATAGAAACTTTCCTAAAAAGAAAGTAGAAACTTTCCAAAAATGAAAAATAGAAACTTCCTAAAAGTAAAAAATGGAAACTTTCCTAAACTAAAATGGAAACTTGCTAAAAGCAGGAAAAAGAAACTTTCCTAAACTAAAAGGATTAATTTAAGGAAATAACTAAGTAAATACCAGGAAATAACAGTTAAAACGTCGCATTAAAATGCTCATATCAGAGCGACTATGAGTACTTTCTGAACTTTATTGCCACTATTGCTATAGTCATATTGCAATTATTGCTATAATCAAATTGCAGCTATTTATTACTATTTACACTTTGCTAAATAATGAGATTGTATTAAGTTAAAAAAAAAAAAGGGGGATCACTACCAAAAAAAAAGAAAATTTTCATATTAGGATCATTCAATACTATATATTTTTGCCCTCACTTGTCGGTAATATGCTCTTGTCAGTTAGTAATTGATTGTGAATGATAAAACTTAATATTTTTCTATTATGTGCAGACATATTCTAAAAAATATGATAAGCCACCTTGCTTTACAATATAATAAGCAGATAACATTGACATTGTACAATTTCTAGTTGAAGAACGATGGACGACAAGAAATTATAGATGCTTGCAACAACCTTTTCTCCAAGCATGAAAAGAAGATCAAAGTAAGTGAAAGAATTGTTTATCTGCCCCGTAGACACGAGGGAAGCTTGTCCAGTATTTATGAGGATGTTACACACTCAACTTTAACAGAGTTGTCACTCCAAGTATTCACTTATTGCATCAAGAGGAAGATTGATATGGATGAGTTTTTCAAATACTCGAAAACTTCTGCTGAGATAAAGATGGAGAGAAGAATTAGGAATAGATTGGAGATCGATGTAGGGAGTGAAGAGACTAGAAGAAAGCTCGAAAGAAAAATTCTTTTAATCAGTTGCTAGAAGAGGATGGACAAAGTGGTGCTGGAGATGAGAGTAACAAAGGGAGTAGTGGTGGTGGCGGCGGCAAGAGTAGTGATAGTGGTAATAATGCGGCCACTAAGGGAGTGATTTTTATACTACTGTTGAAAAAGTCACTGTTATCTATGGTGATAAAGTCCGTAAATTCGTCGAGGTAGCCAAAATTGGCGGTAGGAGTAGTGGAGTAGTAGCATTGGTGGGGGCGGCGGGAGGAGCAATGGTTTTGGTGGTGGTGGCATAGTAGGTACTGGTGTTAGAGTAGGTCTTAGTGTTGGAGTCCTTAACTATGTCAAGGTCATCAGAGATGGTGGTAGAAGCAGTAATAGTGGTTGTGGCGGCGAAAATGGCAGTGGTGGGAGTGGTTGATGTGGTGATCGAGATTCATATGAGATCCAATAGAACAAAAGGGGCAGAAAAAACATCGTTATATTGTTAAAGATAGAAGTCAAATATTTTAATCTTCAATAACTGATTATAAAGCTTTTGCTGTTGAGTAATCTCGAATCATAAAAAATAAATAGGAAATCTTCAACATTTGAGTTTCCCATTTTGGATGATTTTTATTATGAAGTCTTTGTTATTCTTAGTGACCTTGAATATCAAAAACAAAAAGAAAAATCTTCAAAACTCAAAGAAAAATTTGAATTTCATAATGTGACAATTTTTGTAGTTATACAACTTTATCTTAAATTAAAAATTACATAAACAACATATCAAACGCATACTACTACTACTATAACAATAACATTAATTATTAGCCAAACATTGACCTTAAGCTAGTCCTTAAAAATCTATATATATATATATATATATATATATTCATCTTCGTCTGATGGTAGAGTTGGTCGATATATATCGAATGTTGAAGCCAAATTTGAAAATGTTTCTCTGGCGGCGTAACGATATTCAACTTCTCTCTTCTTTCGATCCCAAAATGACTTAGTAATTGGAGTTAAATGGGCAGTTCTCATCCTCATTATCTCCTCATCCCTCTCAGCTTGTCGTTCGGCCCTCTCGGCTTATCGTTCCGCTCTTTTGGCTTCTTTTTCCCCCTTTCCAAAAGTCGGTCATTATTGTAGTTCAAATCTTTGTGGCTTTTCTACCTCCATCTTCTCTTGTTGATCATGTATTTTTATCATAATCTCAATAATATCTAAATCAACTGCTTTTGCATCTGTTTTCTTCTCCATTTTCTTCGATCTTCTTCCAGTATTGCTTCCTGCCATAGGCATATGAAAAGATGGTGAAGCCATAGACAAATTTTCTTCTATAGGATCCTCATCATTTTCTAAGGAATAATGCAAGTTTGTTTGCACCAGAGATTGATCAATATCTTCTTCTTGTGGGACACTAAATGTCACAATGTGCATGTATCTTGAATAACAATGCCTAAATTTAAATGTTTTTCCATTGTTGTCATCCCTATAGAAGTATTTCGCTTGATTTTGCTATAAAATGAAATCCATAACAATTATACAAAATATTAAAAGAAAACCAATAATACAAACATATAGTTCACAAAGTCAAATAAATTAGTTATAAAAACTTAATATTACCATAAGAACTTAGTTATTAAGAAGATGTTTCTTAGGGGATAGTAAATTAGGTCAGGTACTTTATATTTAAACCGCCACAACATATTTTATCATAATCAGGAAATGCATTCCTAAATGATATATTTCCTCAATGACGTTTTGTTTCATCATCTACAACATCTGACCTCATTAACAACATATTCACTACGATACATAATATGGCCTCATATACAATATGTTCTTATATTGCCTCCAAGACATTACATTTCCAATTGAACATATGAAACTGCTTCCACGACTATATATTTACTCAAAGTACGTGGCAGGTTTAAAATATAAAACAACCTGAATGTTGTTAACAATCCTAATTAATGTTACAGCCACGAGATTTCGACGGGAGAATAAATATTAGAAATCCATCCACTAGCATAACTACGTGCCTTTTAGTACATCACATCAACTTATGCCAGGACGAGATATGCATTGTTTCTTCATTTTTAGGAATATAAATGTGATGTCAGAAGAAAGTTAGGACCAGAAGTTCGATACATGGATTACCAGATTTCAGAATATGGTGGGTTAGAAACTTTGAATGTTACATAGATCGCATGCCATGGAGAAAGTGATAGCACAAATGGAACCTATTCATGTTGGTTCAATACATGCAATGGTAGGTATGAAGAGTGTCATGCAATTGTATACGAACAGTATTACAATAACAAATTTGGAATGTTATGCTTGACTAAACAAACATCGTAGGCAGTAGTCATCCTCGATAAAGTATAATACATATATTATGAAATAATTTAAAATGTCACAATGTTCGGATGTCATGTGTGAGATTTTCAAGAGTTGATTAAGGTAGTCATTAGGACCACTAGTCTGAAAGTTGAAAAAATGAATCCTATATAAATATGAAAATACATGATCGCCAGCCTTCATATATGGTGGCTCATTTAGCCCGGCTTTTTTCAATCAAGTCCAACTGAATAAGCAAGCCCATAACTTGAGTCAAGGTAAGGTTAGAATATTTTGGCGGGAACGGATGGGGGATCAAAGATGGAATTATCTAAGCATCCTCTAATTGGATAGGTTAGTAGCAGAAATTAAAAGTAAGATACTGGGTGACACGGCGGACAACTATAATAAGGGGACTAGTGTGAATAAGCCACTGAAAGACGAGGAGTCCATGAGATTTCCATTAAGAAAATCACTATACAAAGATTTATTTGATGTTATGGTGGATGTTGGAAGGTTGAAAGGCGATATGGTAGTTGTTAAAGATATTGTAACCGTAATACCCCACAAAGTATCGGACCTAACAAATGGCGTATTGCTGCTGAAGGAATCATTATTGAAGGTGAAGGAAGATTATGTTGCTGAGGTAAGAGAGGACTGATGATTGATGCATATCAACAGTCATAAGGAGGAACGGGAAAATGGGGGACAAATTTTGTATCGCAAATCGGCGTGGAGTAGAGAAAGAAAATGAGTGTGACAACCACGTAGGGTGCATGGGAACAGCACATATTGGAAAGAAACAGGTTATATGTAGTCACGGTTGATGTGGATGTGAAATTCAATAACATAACCAACAATATTAACGGCCATATATTAATACTAATCCTAAAGTAATTTGAAACAAAAATCATCACATAAAGTCATTTAAAATAATATGTTTATGGGATTATGGAGGCAATGTGTGTATATTAAATGTTGGAGAGAATGGTATATATTTATTAATTTTGTTGTTTCAAATAGACTTTTTTTGTTAGTTAGTAGACAAAGGTGTCGACAGTGTTAGTACATAAAAAAAACGGGTTTGCTATCCAAGTGTGCATCACAGGGAGGTCAAAAGGCCATTGGTTTCTTATTGTAGTGGAAATGATCAAAAGAGTAGCAGAATTGTAGGATAGTGGAGCTGGAAACCGACTAACGGCCGGTCGACTGTCAGTTATGTCCTAAGTGGTAGGTGATTATGGAGTATGATGAAACATAATATAAATAAGGACTAATTTCACTTTGCCTCCTCCAACTTTGGATCGAAAATCATGTTAGTCCCTGATCTTCAAAATTCATCAAGAACATCCCTGTACTCTCAATATCCCTCTTCCGTGTCCAATTCTCATAGCTCCGTCTAAATGTGCCGTCAAATGGTGATGTGGCACCGACAGCATGACTCACTTTTCAGTCTTTCAATCCACAAGAAGGGCAAAATGGAAATTGCCTCCCTTCCTCTGATGAAATCAATCCATTTTTGCTTCTGGGTTTCTGTATGAGAGCTCGAGCCCTCAAATATGGAATTCTCGCCCTCTCTCCTCCACCACACTTCTCTAAGCACCACCGCGACTCACCTCCACCACCATCACGCTCCCTGGTCTCCAACGAGTCAAACCAGGATTGATTTGGACACCCACATATGACTTCTCCCAAATATTTCTCAACCAATTTGTTATTGTGTTCTAATCCCTTCTGATCTTCTTTTTGTTTTTGAGATGGGTATCAGAAAGAAGAAAATTGACATCGAGCCGATCACAGACTACCAATCTCGCATGGTGGCCTTCACCAGGAGACGAACAAATTTGTCGTTGCTGTGATCTTTGAGATTGGTCAACCTTATCTCCATGGCTCTCTTTCCTTACTCGAACAATTTCTTGCCTCCACCGCCACTGTTGCCTCTTCATCGACAGTTACTAGCTCTTCCACCACCACTACTGAATCTGACTCCTCCACCACCACCGCCATTTTCCACTCCATCCTTCTTCCGAATCTCATCCATAAGCTTTGTCTCTTTAAGCCCAAATACTGCTATTTAATGGCCGCTCCGATTCATATGCGCATGGCCCAGAAAAGCATCAATTTTATGCCAATCCAATGCTATAATCAAACCCACAGACTGAAAATATCCCAAGTAAAACAAAAAATTGGAGCTTTACTGGTTCATCTGCGAGGCAGCGACGGCTACAATTAGTCGCCACCACAACCTTGGCCGGTGCAAAGACAGCGAGCTACCGTAACCGAGCCCTTTCGAAACCGTAATTGGAGCTCCTCCATGACCGCGAGCACTGATAAATTGATCGAACCGCTGAGAACACAAGGCCAGCAGAGTCGTCACCGCCGCCGCCTTCTTGAAGCGAGAGCTTTGGGAGTATGCTCTGGGGTACGAGGTTTAGGTTTTTTCTTCAGTTTCATGGGCCTTGGAGATTTGGGGTTCCACCATTGAAGAAGCCGTTCTCTGAGGAGTTGGCGAGATTTGATCTGGGCATTTGGTAGGTGATTGAAGGGTGTGTTAAGATGGAGATCGGTTTAGGTGCTCGGGGTTGGAAAGAAGATGAAGATTGGGGATTTTTTTTTTGGTGAATTAAGCCCAAAGGTTATTTAGGGAATTTAGCCATTCATGTGGGTCACGATGCAAAAAATGTGTCAGCCTGTCGGTGCCACATCACCATTTGACAGCACATTTAGACGGAGCTATGAGAATTGGACACGGAAGAGGGATATTAAGAGTACAGGGATGTTCTTGATGAATTTTGAAGATCAGGGACTAACATGATTTTCGACCCAAAGTTGGAGGAGGCAAAGTGAAATTAGTCCTATAAATAATTATGAAATATGTGACCATTAGTTGGTATGATGATTAAAATGA
Source organism: Rosa x damascena (assembly GCA_001662545.1). Classification (NCBI taxonomy): domain Eukaryota; kingdom Viridiplantae; phylum Streptophyta; class Magnoliopsida; order Rosales; family Rosaceae; genus Rosa; species Rosa x damascena. The sequence goes on from LYNE01009009.1 coordinate 12,687, forward strand.
AAGCCCGGTAACTGATGCTTTGTTATCTAGTTATTTGTAGCCACAACATATTGATCGTGTCATGACGGTTGAGAACTTAAAGCAAAATGGGGGAGAGAAAACAGTATCATATTTTGTGGCAGTTGAACTGTATAATGTAGGGTTAGGAGATATGTTAAAGAAGTCGGAACTATGGGAGGGTTGACAATAATACAAAAATATAGAGGGAAAAAAAAAACTTGTTTGGTAAAATGGACAAGGGCTGTATAATGGAAAATATGTGTATGATGGTTAAGTGAATGACAAAATTATATGAAGTGTGTACACACACACACGCACATATATGGAGGGATCTAGCAAAATATATGCATAACAAGATTAGTATGTACATATGTGTGCAGAATTAAGCAATATATGTGAAGTTTAAGATTTGGGAATCATAGTAAGGAGGATCCCTACTGTCAATTTATAATGAAAAATATCTGGAACGTAATGACAAAGTGCTTAGTCTATAGTTGTAAAATGGGGACTAACGTTGCATTTGTTATTTGTCGGAGAAATGTAGGTGAAAGTAGAGTTGTTGGAAGCAAATAGAGATGTTTTCACCCCGAATAAGGAAATGGGAAGTAGTTTTCGGAGGGAAAATGTGACAATAATTACCAAATCAAAACTGTGGGAATTTAGTGCTGCTGTGAAGTTCATATCAGTTGAAAAATGGATGTTGTGTAGGTCATTGGGCAAGGGTATAATTTAAACTTGGGATGCATTGATTTCGTACAATCAATCATTGAAGCAACAATGAAATATATTGACCCGTTGAATTACAAAATATTGATTAATGGGATCGTATGCTACATAAACGGGGAGGAGTTTGGACGTTTAATGGGTATACACGACGGTGGAGAAGTGATTGTGTTAGGGGAGTGCAAAGATGCAAAGGAGTATGGAACTGCGGTTCGTCCAATGTCCTACGCGAAAGGAAGAATGACAGTTGAATTGTTGACTGACATAGTAAGTAAACGAAGAGAGGTTGACAACACTTTCAAGATAGCATTTGCAATGTTGGCACTAACTTGTGTGATTTGCTCGGGATTAGATGATGCGATAAACGTGGCAATGTTGCTTTCACTTATTGATACATTAAGAATAGTGTGGAAAAATTGGGCCTCATTTGCCGTCAATTGCCTAATGGAGGGTGTCAAACGGTACCAGGAGGAAGGAACTCCCGTTGGGGGGGGATGTTTGATATTTTTTCAACTTCTATACTTTGACAAGGTGGGGGAGGTTCTTACTGTTTCTGGTGGCTTTCTCCGGGTACCTCACTCAGAATGCTATACAACCTGGGTACCGATCCAACTCCTAAATCCTGTACCAGGAACACAGCGTTAGAGGAATAAACCGTATCAGATGGTTTATACCTCTCCGATGATTGAGTAAGATACTAATATATTAATGGATATGACAATAGTAAGTGAAGGAGTTATTACCCCAAAAACGTAGTTGTGCTGATCCCTTAATACTTGAGCTTGGGAAGGGAGTTCTTCATCTTCTCGATGTAGGACGCAGATTATCCTTCTGTCGTTATTATCAGCCCTGTAGTGTTTCATTAGAGGGGCTGTGCTGATACGATCCAGGGCCTCTGGTGCTCGTGGTGTCGTCTGTGATGAGCACCTTCATGGTAGGTTGAGAACCCGGCCCATGGCATGGTACCTGGGTATCCCTACGGGCCCTAGTTGATAGTGCCAAACCTAGTGAAGTGTTACCTAGTATGTACAAGTTCGCCAAGTTCCCGTTCAAGATATTTCTTGGGTGGGGACTTGATAGATTTTGGCACAGGGTTTGGCACTTGTGTGCCTGTAGGGAGTCCCCCAAGTTCGCGTGCAAGAGATGTCTTGAGCGGGTTATTCAGTAGGTGGGGAAGGGAGATTGGTATCTTACTCGGTAGGGTACTAGTGGAGTAGGTATAGGCCAGGGGCCTCATGTACCCGATGAGGTGAGTGAGCCTTGATCCAATGGGATGGAGAGCTTGGTCTCGTACCTGATGGGGTTTTATGGCCTTGGGCCTATGGTACCCAGTAGGGTTAGGCTAAAACTCATATACCTAGTGAAGTAGATAGGCCATAGGCCTCATGTACCCGATGAGGTGAGTGAGCCTTGATCCAGTGGGATTGAGAGATTGGTCTCATACCCGATGGGGTTTTATGGCCTTAGGCCTATGGTAGCCGATAAGGTTAGGCTAAAATTCGTGTACCTAGTGGAGTAGTTAGGTCATGAGCCTTATGTACCTAATGAGGTGAGTGAGCCTTGATCCAGTGGAATTGAGAGATTGGTCTCATAGGCGATGGGGTTTTATGGCCTTGTGATAGGAGCATTTTAATGCGACGTTTTAACGGTTATTTTGTGGCGACCCGGAGACCTGATTACCACAGCGCCGCCTCCCCAAGGAACCCTACACCCGCAACACTTGGAATAAGTGTCTTGGGCCTAGAATTCCTGAAAGAGACAAGGCCTTTAGGTTGGAAAACAAGATATCTATAAGCCCGAAATTCTTAGGCTCGTATAGTGGGCTTGGCTAGTAACCACAAGATTACGAACTACTCGAGGAAGAGGAAAGGAAGGTGGTGTTGTGTTGAGTTTTAGAACCTATGTCAATTTTTAGTTCTTAGCCTAAGTTTGCATTAAGTTCATTGAATGTAATTTACGTGAGTCTTCTAGGTCTAGCCCACTAGGACCTGAACTCAAATGGAGGTTCTAACTCTAGGGTTCCACTTTGGTGGTAAACAATCACACACATCATCAACCATACATAACGTTACAAAAATTTAACGAAATCAAACAAGCCAAATAAAATAAACTTTAAACAAAATAAATTTTGGCCTCTAAGGATTATCCTCCGTACCCAAGCTTCGACAACAACAACCTGCAAAACAAACTAAAGTAGGGGTTAGGCTCCTTCATCCAGTCATTGCCCATGCCCGCCCCCATATCTAAGTTTAAAAATATGATTTATCATTTTGAGAAAAAGTAATAGATAAAATCCGGTTTGCGATTCCATATGATCGTCACCACGTAATTACAATCCCACGGCAATTGATCATCTTTCACACTTCCATCACAACAGTCCATCTAGCCAATCACTTTCTAGAATTCAATAATCACAAGGCTAGCTAGAGACAAAGGGGGTATTTAATAGAAAGGGCATGGTGCACAATGCCCACCACCGGCGGCTCAAGGAGGAACAGACCTCTCCTTACATCCCCATCAATTGCCAACACATCAATCCAATCCACGCAAACCATTTCAAGTTGTAAAAACAGATAATTTCCAAAACATGCAAGAGGCCTCATATAAAACATAGTATATGCAAGAAAAGCATAGATAGAGTTAAAGGCATCCCCTACCTGGAAGTCGAGCTTTCTCTTGCAGCACTTGGCCTCTATGCAACCTTGTAGCAACCACCATTTCACAAGATCCTACCAAAATATCAAGCCTGGACCAAATAAGTGACATTAATCACGATAAACTAGGCTAGCTAATCACTCTCAATACTCTCAGAAGAAAACATTTCCCTTAACCTAATTACTAACTAATAACCAGACCATTTGGGTTCCAATAAGGAGTTTGTTGTTAGGAAGAGGGGGTAAGAACACTTTTTAAAAGACAAGTTGCTGAAAACTGAAAACAGAGTTTTAAAGGAGTTGTCAAGGGTCACGGAATTGTTCAAAATACTTGTGGTAAATTCTTGAGAAATTTTGAAAGAAGGATGGCTTGACAACCAACTCAGTAAGATTGAAATGGTTATTGAATTTCAAGTGAAACCAAACAAAGAGTAACGCTTTTAAAGGCTAAAGTAAAACAATGTGCAGATTCTTTCCAGAAATACCAGCTTCTGTACCCCTTTTTCAAAAATTTATAACTAATTCTAGAAAACTTATTTTGAGGTGATTCAAAATCCTGAATGTTCATCTATGTGTCTACTATATTTCTCTAGAAGAAACTGATCCCAAATTCCAAGCGGTTTAGCACCAGTTTGGGAATAAATGCAACTGGGTCAGAATGTAAGAAAAGTGAAAAACTGCAGAAAGTTGCTCTTTTGCTCAAAGTTCCTTTGGTAGCCAATATGGCCGGTCGAAGCAAACCCAACACACTTAAGAGGCATGTCTAATGCTCCTAATCATCTATAGCTTAGGTTACTTTCTAATACTATATGGGCAGGTGCTGTAGCTCGATGACATAATGCATTGAAACACGATATTTGGACAGCTACAAACAACAAATAACCTTTGAACCAAATACGATTCTAATACTCAAGGTGTAGCCACGACCTAGCAGAATCCCTAGACATTAGAATGGATGAGACATCAAAATTAAGGCAGCAAGATACCAACAACAGCAGTGACAAGTTCATAATCTTCAAGGATTCGTAATAACAACAAAAAATATATAGAGTTTTATGGAAAAGATGATACTCACCAAAGTCTAATAAAAAAAGTGAGTTTCTCTTGAGGATTTCAACAGGAAAGAGAGCTGAGGAAGCTGATTAGATCGAGCCTAGTTGCAGGTCAAGAAATTCGCTCCATCTCGATTCTTCTCAATATGTGGAATAGTTGTTTTGAACGTATTTGTTAAAAATGCTGATTGAGAATAAAATTTGCAGAGAATAATTCTCTATTTTCT
>LYNE01009013.1:6692-17335 GCA_001662545.1 Rosa x damascena
AAAAAAAGAAGCCAAGATCGGACCGTCCATATTCTAAATGGACGGATCTCAGCCATGCATTTAGTGACCGTTGAGTGTGCCAACGGTCGGCAGCAGACAGAATTGCGTTGCGGGGCCCACTGCAGCAGACGACCTGCATGTGCTTTTTCTCTCTCCAGCGCAAGTTGGCTCGTCTTCGTCCTCACCTGTTCGCCCTTCTGCGCGTGCTGCCCACCCAAGGCTTCCAGCGAGTCAGGCCGCATATTGGGCTGGGTAATCAGAAAGTGTGGTCCCGGGCCACAGTGTTGAGTCTTGGTCTTGGATTTGTCTCAAATATGAGACTACAAATGAGCCCAAGTCCCATAATTATAGGACCAGATCCACCAAAAACACAAGGTTGGAGAAGAAAAGTCTTAAAATTGGCAAAATTTTGGTTTGGCACCTCATGGTTGGAGTTGCCCTTATATGCATGAGTTTGATAGGTTGGAGATGGCCGCAGATGGCCAGGAAGCTTTACCATGAGTATAAGAAGATGAAGGTCGCCAAAAAAGAGAGAGTTGGAGAGGTTATGTTTATCGCTGATCTCGTGTGGCTGGATTTAATTTATCTTACCATCTCAACAAGATTTCTTATTCGAGTCTGATTGGATACAAAATTTCTAACCCAAACTTATTTGGGCCTCCAAACATCACAAGTGGCTTGATTGGATACATGTATTCCTATCCACTCTATAAATCAAGCAAAAAAACGCGCCCTTAGTGTGTGAGCTTAATTCAGTTCGTTGATAGGTTGGAGCCTCACTAGGAAATTTTTAATCTTGCACGATATATCATCTACTGGAGGGCTGAGATCAATGAATCAATCCTAAGTTCATAACAAGAATAACATATTTTACAGATAAGTCATGTAGAAGTTTTTAATACACACCCCTAACTATTTAATACACACTCTCTACTCAATACATCACCCATTTAATTTTTTATTTTAATATTTTACTAAATACACAACTGAAAGTACCTAAAAATATACTTAATCTCAAAAACCATTAAATATCATATTATTTGACTATATTAAGGTTACTATTTAATATGATTAGTATATTGGAATTTTGTGAATGACCATATTGATTACTTGTGTTAGTTATTAGAAATAGTTTTGTATTATTTGAGTTCTCATCAACCAAACATCTTGTTGATCAAGTATAAAATTTTTGGTTGAACATTCAAACAAAACTATATCAGTAATTTCTCCACAGTGGCGGAACTACGAAATTATCATTGGAGGGACCAAACTAATTAAGAATTACAAACTTTTCTACCTGTGATGTTTTATATGTTGCCAATTATAACTTTTAGAACAAAAAAAAAAGAAATTAAATAAAAAATGGGAGTAAAGCAATTTGTTTTAAAAACATTTAATGTCATTGATTCCAAAATTCTAAATTATATGGTTTCTCACCCCATTTAATTACAATTTATTCAAGAAAAAATTAAATAAGATAGCTTTTAACTTTATTCTTGTATTAAATGGGGAGGCCATGTATATAAATTTGTTGTGTTTATCTAACTATTTATACATAATTATAGAAGGGTAAAAACTCCAAATGGTACGTGAACTATTGTGAAAGGTATTTTTTTGGTACCTACGAATTTTTTACACCCCAAATGGTACCTAAAGTATTGCACTGTTACCAAATATAGTACCTCCGTTAACTTTTCCGTTAAAGTCGTCTACGTGATATGTTTTTTTAAAATAAAAACTTCAAATGGTACCCAAAGTATTGCAAAATATATTTTTTGGTACCTATAAATTATTATTTTTTTTACCCAAAATAGTACCACAAGTATTGCCCCAAATCGTTTGTTGATAAAATTTTTAGCTAAAAATAAATAGTTAATTTGATGAAATATTAGATTTTTTTTATACCGAAACTTGTATTGTTTCAACCTATTTGTAACACTTCTTCCGATGAATGAATTTCATATTATGCAAAACATATGAGGGAAAAAAAATACTTGAGGGAAAAAAAAACATTTACAGGTACCAAAAAATACATTGTGCAATAGTTTGGGTACCATTTGGAGTTTTTATCCAAAAATGTACATGCCGCGTAAGCGATTTTAACGGAAAAGTTAACGGAGGTACTATATTTGGTAACGGCGTAATACTTCATGTACCATTTGGAGTAAAAAAAAATCGTAGGTACCAAAAAGTACCTTTCACAATAGTTCAAGTACCATTTGGAGTTTTTACTCATTATATAATGATATAAGAAAAATATGACTATTTTTTCTACTTCTAATACAGAGATGTCTACTTTGGTCATTTAACCTACCTATAAAATCTGATTTGAAATATAAAATAATACATATGTATATTAAGTAGTTAGGGGTGTGTATTTAAAATTTCTCTAAGTCATGATCATATTCATTTCAATTAGAAAGCCTCAAAGAGTAGTAGATTATAAAAAACACAAGGACCAGATAGAATCTAAATTCATTCCCTAGTTACGTTGTGAAGAAAGCAAGGGAATATTAGATAGTTGTGATTAGGGGTGGGTACGGCCCATCGGCTGAGAATCGAGCTTGATTTTCGGTGCGGTTCAGTTTGATTTTTTCATTTTAAGAGATTCAAAACCACTATACTGGTCCATTTTGGTTCAAACTTTGTTTTTTGTTTTTTTATCTTTATTTTTTATTTTTTGTGAATCATTTATATGTAATATATATATATATATATATATATATATATATATATAGGCCCCTTCTAGAGAGAACCTAGCTCCTTACTTTAAGAATATGAGAATTTTACTATTTTACACTAGTATATAACATAATTAGATGATTTCAACAATTGATCCTTTAAATTCTATTGCAAGAATTGTGTCTACAAAAAATCAACCAAATCCATAATCATTTGGTCATTCAAAATTGTGTAAACAAATGTAGTCTATTAGATAAAATTAAAACAAATATCGTGCTAATCAAATGCTTAAACGTTTTCTGCTTTGGCTAATTTTTTGTATGATTCATATGTATGTATATAATTAGAGAATGAATTGTTTAGATTATTAAACTATATGCTATAAATAAAAAAATCTCATATTTCAAGTTTAAGGAGGTTCTCTCTAGATCCTCCACACACACACACACACAGAGTGGTGGAGCCAGAATTTCAAAGTTACTGGGGCACAAACAAATAATATCAAAACATAAAAAATCTCTAAATGAAATTTCTGTCTATTAAAATAGTAATTGTTTTCAACGAGATTTTATATTTTAAAATTATTTCATAAGAATCTCCTTATTTATACTAGTAAAATGTTTTTCTCAATAGAAGAAATCGAGAAATCATTTTTTTTTAAATGAATATAGTGTAAAAAAAATCTACAAATAAGAACGTAAAGAGAAAAACTTCATAACAACAACATACCAAAAAAGTTAGTCTAAATACCTTAAATAGGTTGAACAAAAAAAAAAGTTATCACTAGGGAGAATCAACATACCAAAAAAGTTAGCCTAACTAACCTTAAATAGGTTGAACAAAAAAATATATTATCACTAGGGAAAATCGAACCCTAGACTCCTTGCGAGCCACCATTTCTAGGCAGTTATCTTGAAAGAGTGAAAGGATCTGATTGTAAGCAACCACGAGCTCTCTTTTGGGCATGTCTTTTAGATCAATGACAAGGGTGATAGAGTTGATCCCACCAGGCTTAAATTGCAAGACATTCATACTCCTCTCGAGCACTTGAACTCTCCACCGAATGAACTTGTTGAGCTTCTCTCGGTCCCCGAAAATCCTATCATACATGTCTCTGTCTTCAGTGGCGGAGCCAGAATTTCAAAGTTACTAGAGCACAAATAAATAATATCAAAACATAAAAAATCTCTAAATGAAATTTTTGTCTATTAAAATAGTAATTGTTTTCAACGAGATTTTATATTTTAAAATTATTTCATAAGAATCTCCTTATTTATACTAGTAAAATGTTTTTCTCAATAGAAGAAATCGAGAAATCATTTATTTTTATTTTTTTAAATGAATATAGTAAGTAAAAAAAATCTACAAACAAGAGCGTAAAGAGAAAAACTTCATAACAACAACATACCAAAAAAGTTAGTCTAAATAACCTTAAATAGGTTGAACAAAAAAAAACCATTATCACTAGGGAGAATCAACATAACAAAAAAGTTAGCCCGGTCCCCGAAAATCCTATCATACATGTCTCTGTCTTCAGTGGCGGAGCCAAAATTTCAAAGTTACTGGGGCACAAATAAATAATATCAAAACATAAAAAATCTCTAAATGAAATTTTTTTCTATTAAAATAGTAATTGTTTTCAATGAGATTTTATATTTTAAAATTATTTCATAAGAATCTCCATATTTATACTAGTAAAATGTTTTTCTCAATAGAAGAAATCGAGAAATCATTTATTTTATTTTTTTTAATGAATATAGTAAGTAAAAAAAATCTACAAACAAGAACGTAAAGTGAAAAACTTCATAACAACAACATACCAAAAAAGTTAGCCCGGTCCCCGAAAATCCTATCATACATGTCTCTGTCTTCAGTGGCGGAGCCAGAATTTCAAAGTTACTGGGGCACAAATAAATAATATCAAAACATAAAAAATCTCTAAATGAAATTTTTGTCTATTAAAATAGTAATTGTTTTCAACGAAATTTTATATTTTAAAATTATTTCATAAGAATCTCCTTATTTATACTAGTAAAATGTTTTTCTCAATAGACGAAATAGAGAAATCATTTATTTTTATTTTTTTAAATGAATATAGTAAGTAAAAAAAATCTACAAACAAGAACGTCAAAAGAAAAACTTCATAACAACAACATACCAAAAAAGTTAGTCTAAATAACCTTAAATAGGTTGAACAAAAAAAAAACGTTATCACTAGGGAGAATCAACATACCAAAAAAGAGCCTAAATAACCTTAAATAGGTTGAACAAAAAATAATATTATCACTAGGGAAAATCGAACCCTAGACTCCTTCAATGGGATAAGTAAGGCACACCACTAAACCATACCAACAATTCATGTAGATGATGTCACTTTATTTTAGTTATATTTCAAAAAGTTACTGGGTCCCGTGACCCACTGTGACCCTGAGTGGCTCCGCCCCTGCACACACACATGCCCGTTCTAGAGTGGACCTCCTTAATTTTAATAATTTGAGGATTTCTACTATTTTACACTAGTGTTGGTGACGAAAATTTCAGTTGAGGATTTTGACTCACCAATTAATGTGAACTGGAGCGGGAGCTAACCAGAAATTATCTAGAAACTTCCTTTGAACGTTGACCCGAAGTTTGACTGTGGCCCAAAGAAGGGAGGTACCTGCAGAAAACTCTCTGATGCCAAAGTCAATAACTTTCTTAGTTGAGTGTCGTAGAAAGAATCGGAATCAAATGCATTACCTGGATGTCGAGCCTCATTTATACAGGCGATAACATACTTGGGCGACAAGTCGCCATTACCACTGCTTTTATGGCTGTATTAATTTACTCATGCACTTATGATGGCAATCATTGCTACACTTATGACAGTTAATCATTGCATACTTATAATTGTAATCATTGCGCACAATTATTACCATACTTATGACCATAATCATTGTAGCTTTCATGGCTGACATTTACCGCCGTATTAATGACTGAGTTAATTGTCCTAATTACGGGTCTAGAATAATTGACCGCCCCCACAACTAGTATATGACTTAATTCAATGATGTCAAGCGTTGATCATTTAGGTTCTATTGCAAGAATTATGTTTACAAAAAATAAACCAAATCTATAATCATTTGGTCATTCAAAATTGTGTAAACAAATGCAATCCGTTAGATAAATTAAAACGAACATTGTACTAATCAAATTGTTAAACGTTTTTTGATTTGGCTAATTTTTGTAGGATCCATATTTGTCTATGTAACTAGAGAATAAATGGTTTAGATTATTAAACTCCATTCTAAAAATGAAAACATCGTTACTTTTCAAGTTTAAGGAGGTCCTCTCCAGCAGCAAGAACATGCTTGCTTTTTACTATGTAGCGCCAAGAGAAAAGAGGATTAAAAAGAGGAATGGGGATAATTTATAGCCTTATAGAGTTGTGCAATGAGGGAATTAGGGTTTTTAAGAAGCCTTCAGCCTTGTATTACTAACATAGAGAGATTATAAGCATAAAGATTTTTAAAACCCGTACCACCCTTTTGTTTAGTCAAACATAGCTTTTCCCAACTCCTCCAGTGTATTTTCTTCTTGTTGTCATTATCTCCCAACAAGAAACCTGCACAGAGTTGATGAATTTCATCACATAAGGCTTTTCGTAGCAAGTAGCAGTTCATTGCATACAGTGGCATAGTTTGGGCCACTGCTTTCATTAGCTCTTCTTTTCCTGCAGAGCTTAACAACTATGATTTCCAATTGATAAGCTCTTTTGTTAGCTTTTCTTTGATGTATGCAAATATAGCTGTCTTGTTGTAGTAAAAATAGAATTGCATGGAGAATTGTATCGTATTATTGATAATAGGAGCCCTTTATATAGGAAATTTACAGAGTACAAGAAAGGTAATAGAATCTGAACATAACTAGGAAATCTAGAACCTTCTCCTATTACAACTGTAGGACTAAACCCTAGTTTGAAGAGGCACACATCATGTCGACATCCTTCAACACTCCCTCTTGTGCCGCTCAAACTTAGTGATGACGCTTTGATCGTTGCCTTACTAAAAACCTTGCCAGGTAACAAAAACCATGTGGGACAAAAATAACCCTGGTCGAAGGACAAAAAAGAGCACAACACGTCCTTCACTCTTCGAGATCGAACATGTAGACATCATACCTCCCCCTGATGTCAATATCCCCCCCTGATTGCAACAATCATGGGAGTTCGGATAACTTTCTTAATCCGATGCTCTTTACATGTTTCTCGAAGGTGGATTTTGGTAACGACTTAGTAAATAAGTCCGCTACATTATCCTCTGATCGGATTTGATTCACTTCAATATTTAGAAGTGCTTGTTGTTTCTGATTGTAGAAGAACTTAGGCGATATATGCTTGGTGTTGTCACCCTTGATGAAACCTAATTTCATTTGCTCAATACAAGCTGCATTATCTTCATAAATGCATGTAGGTTCATCTGTGGTAGACTTCAAACCACAAGTTCCTCGAATATGTCTAATTACAAACCTTAGCCATATGCATTCTCGCACGGCTTCATGTAGAGCAATAATCTCTGCATGATCTGAGGAAGTAGCGACAAGGGCCTGCTTTGTAGACCTTCAAGATATCGCAGTGCTTTCCATGGTAAAGACATAACCTATTTGGGAGAGACCTTTGTGAGGGTCAGAGAGATACCCTACATCAGCAAAATCCATCAAAACATCATCATCGTTTTTGTTGTAAGGGAGGAGGATGGGTGGCCGGCAGTTTTTGCCGATCACAGCGTCTTGGACGGTGCCACTTGGGCTAATGAGATCATTTTTCATTCTTCCGTCATTCTTTTCTCTTTGCAGGGATAGAACAATGGCGTTGCGTTGGCTCAGGGCTACATCAAGCCAACAAGTTCATAACAAATTAGGTGTCCGGTCTTATATTATGTTAAGTACAATAATGCGCCTATTGCACTTAGGTAAGACACTTCTGCCAATTAACACGTCTTCATCATCATCCCTGGGACGAAACGTATCCCTCTTAGGGCCAAGACTACGGACGACCATGGGAGTGCATATTTGACTTTATCAAAATGCAAAGCATTTATTGACACAGTATGCAAGTTCTAATCTAGACAAAACTGTGTTCTCCCAATGTCCTTCATCTCAAACTTGGATTTCAGGTGTTCAACGGTTTCCCTTAACTCTCAAGGGTTCCAATTATGTTTATCAACATAAACCGTGACAATTGCAAATCCAGAACTTGTCATGAAAACGCAGGGGCATAGTTCATCATATCCCTTCCCAATCAAGTAGTCACTTTAGTGAGCGTTTCACCCTCATTGCAAACGCGCTCTGTGTTCAAAAGCCACTTGATTTGGGTAAATGAAGTACACAGGACCCTTCATTATATTCCGTATCTAGATCCCCATAGAGATACGTAGTGACCACATTCGTAAGCTGTATGTTCAGTTATTCGGAAACTACTAAACTGACAAGGTAGTGGAGTGCAATGACATCCGTTACGAGAGAATATGTCTTCTCATAGTCGATTCCAGGGCGTTTTGTGAGAAACCTTGCTCCATAAGGCTAGATTATCATATCTTTTTCTCATCACGCTATCTAACGAAAACCTATTAATGTCAACAGGTTTTATGTTAGGAGGTGTTGGCATCTCAGACTCGAAATCCTTCCTCTTCGTTAGTGAATCCAATTTAACCTGGATTGCATTTTTCCATTTAGGCCAATTTTCTCTACGTTGGCATTCTTCAACGGAGTAAGGTTCGACGTCATTGGTCTCAATAATTCCACGTCTTCATGTACACTAGTGTAATTCGTAGAGATCTCTATATTCTCAGGAATTGGTTCTAACATTGAGGCGTCCCCCAACGATGTCTCTTGGACATAACCACAATCCAGAATATTCTCATGAGACGAATTTTGAGTATCAATGATCAATGGATCAAGTTATGCCAAACTCGCTCTCTTCTTAGGGCGAGAATCCATCGAACCTATGGGTCTCCTACGCTCTCTAACGGAACCCATGGCCTATGATGCCATTATGTCACTTTGTGGCGTCACCATACCACCATCCATGGTAGCGGTGCTGACCCATCTCCTATGGGTGGCACCATGTCCTCTTGAGGGGACATCAATCCTTGCAGACATGTTTGCAGCAGGTATATGTGATCTCGTCACTTTTAAGGGATCAAGATGAGATATAGTGGGGACAGACCACGACAATTCATGTCGTTCCTGTTGAATATTGACGTTCTAATCTCCCCCTAACGACGGGAAGACTGTCTCATCAAAGTGATAATTCGCAAATCCAGCGAAAAAGAGATCGCCTGTCAAGGGTTTTACATAGCGGACTTATGGTTGGAGACTTATGTCCAACACAAATATATATATGCATTTGTTGCAATGACTCATGTTGATGCGCTGTGGCGGCGCAATTGGCACATAAACAACACACTCAAATATACATAAGTACGAGATATTAGACTCGAACCCAGCCACTAGCTGTAATGTAAATAAACGTTGAGTGGCTGCTATGAGCCGTAGACGAATTAGCATAGCTTCATGGGATATTGCATAACCCAAGCGGAAATATTGGTGCGCATCACCAAAGTCCAAGCTACCATCGTAGTCTTTTAATGGTGGCTTTTCTGCGAGACCAATTGGGTGTGTACATGGAAATATGATACTTGATATCAATACCCAATGATATGCAATAGTCATCGAAAATTTTCGATGTAAACTCTCTAGCATTATCAAGTCAAATTGACTGAATGGGATGATCTGGGTAGTGAACCCGTAGAGTTCATCATAAGTAGCATTACGAGTGGATGATAGCGCGACACGTGACCAGCGTGTCCGCACATTAACCAACACCATAAAACATCTAAGCAGTCCACAAGTTGGTTGAATCGATCCATAAAATCCCCTTGGATTCTCTGTAAGAATGGAATTATTTATTTAGTGTCCTTTGCATAGGATGATCTTGATCCTAAAAAAAAAAGGCTTTACAGAACGAAAGACTGGCCTTATAATCAACCAATGAAGATTTTGATTGAGCCACAATGTCACAATTTACTTTGAGAAGTAGAGAGAGGAGCCAAGTCTCCATACATGGCGTTAAAGCCATGATTTTGCCGCAGGGGGATCACGGCGCCCTGATTCTCACTTCTCTTCATTCTGAGGAAGAGATGTCCGTGTGAAGTCTTTAGTATCACGGATTATCATATCATGACCTAGGTGTCCCAAACGGTCGTGCCAAAGCCTATATGTGCCAGAATTCCATAAGTCATCTCTCATGACATGGTTGGATTCAATGACTCGAATAGTGGTTGCATACAACCCACTAGAGCGACACATAATTTTCTCTAATACTCGTTTATGTCTGTAGTCATTAGAGGTGATGCAAAGGAACTCTTGTCCATTCTCACAATGTGTTTCCACATGAAAACCATTGGCTTTTATATCTTTCAAATAAAGTTCGAATTAAGGTATGTCCAAGACATTAAGTAAAAGAATCGACACTTTATTAATAGCCAATTATTACATCAAAGTTTCTTAACCAAAGTCTAATCCAAAATAAAAATCAAACTTAGAGAAATCGTAGTCACTCAATTTGTTTGGTAACTCCAATCAAATATGACCAGGGAATTAAGTAGAGAGAGATGTCGGTGGAGCGAGGCTCTCTTAATTACCACTAATCTCAATCACTTTCCTAGACATCATACTTCATCGGATGCGCCACTTGAGAAAGAGTTAATACAAAATTTTCATATATTGATTAAGGCAAAATTGTCATTACATAATTCTTGGAAAAATAAAAGACTACTCGAAATAAAAATCTGCCGCATTTTGTCTTCATTGCCAGATTTAAAGTGTTTTTGAACTCGATGTCTTGATCACTATTGATCAAGTACTCCATAAAACATAATGTAGAGGATGCTCTCTTGATTGAGGCGTATTGACACAATATA
>LYNE01009017.1:2774-12822 GCA_001662545.1 Rosa x damascena
TGTACTTGAAAAATCTATCAGTACAACTGAAGCCTTGGATTCCAATTCATTTTCCAGCTTCGTTTCTATTTCTCTGTTTTTTCATAGAAATCTTTCAGTTTTGTCCAGTAATTAAACGTTGATCAAATATATTTACATAACGAAAATTATTGAACCACTCGGGACCAATTGCAAAAATAAAATCATAAAACAAATCCAAAAGCAATGGCGCATCACTGCATATAATTCATCACTTCTTTTTATGCTTCATGGACATATTGCCTTCTTTCTTTTCTTTTGATTTAGTTGGAACGAAGTGAACACACCCGAAATACACGACTACACGACATAGCAAACTATTTACAAATGTGAATTTCTCATCTCATCCTTCATGCTTGTCTCAATCAAACAGCCTACATGCTTGTCTCAATCAAACAGTATGAAAAATTAATTTTGCTCGTTACACCCTCCAATTCATCACTTCATCAGAATGCTCTCATTGTTGAACATAACTGACTTCACCTCACCTCGATCACTAAAAATATATGCTTAATTATCCAACCTTATACCTCGTCGACCAATTAACCTAACCCAAAATATATGCTCATCTATCCCTATCCCTTGGCGAACCTAAAACCTCAGCTTTCTGTTTTGGACGAAACATTTAAGGCATGAACAATGATCCAAATTTATAAATAGACGAAGCATGCATGTTAAATATGAACGACGATACAGATTTATAAATAGGATGACACTGAAAAGCACTGAAAACAATTTGAGAGATGAGCTGGAAAATGCACGGACGACATTGAATACCAATAACTGTCCATGTCGGAGATCTGATCTAATCTTCCTCTCGATCTGTTTTCTCTATAATATATATATATATATATATATATATTTATATATTTATATATTGATGATCAAAGATCGTAAAAGAATAAGGAAAATAATGAACAATGGGACCTCTTCATCGTTGACTGTGATCTATGAGTATCGGTAAGAGTAGTAACATCCATGTATATAGTTGTCATTGCGATCTGGAGCTCACAATTATGGAGAACACAGAGAAAAACCACCTTCACATAGCCATGTTTCCATGGCTAGCCTACGGCCATCTCATGCCGTTTCTCGAAGTCTCCAAGTTCCTAGCTCAACAAGGTCACCGCATATCCTTCATCTCCACCCCTAAAAACCTCCACCGCCTCCCAACCTCCTCCATATCCTCGCTCATCAAACTCATCGAGCTTCCAATGCCCGCCGTCGACGGCCTTCCTCAGTCGGCGGAGTCCACCGCCGACATACCCATCAACAAGGTCCCGTACCTCAAAAAGGCCTACGACAAGCTCGAGCTTCCTCTCACGCATTGTCTCGAACATTCCGACGTCGACTGGATCGTTCATGATTTCGCGTCCCACTGGCTACCCCGAGTCGCGACTCGGCTGGGGATCAACTCTGTTTACTTCACCATCGTCAATGCCACTTCCATGGCCTTCTTTGGCCCGCAGTCGGAGCTTCTCGGCGGTCAACGCCAGCGGCCGGAGGACTTCACCGTCGTCCCTGAGTGGATCGACTTTCCTGATTTTAATGTGGCGTTTAAGCTACATGAGATGGTCAGTCACTGGGACTCCATGGACGATGAGGTCTCCGATTTCCAGAGGTTGGCCGGTGTTATTCAAGGTTGCGATTTCGTGGCCACCAGGACCTGCCCCGAGTTCGACGGCGACTCACTGAGTTTGCTCCCGATATTGTACGGCAAACCGGTGGTTCCGGTCGGGTTGTTGCCCCCCTTTTTACAAGAGGACCAATCGGAAGATGACACGTGGCTGGTTTTGAGAGAGTGGCTCGATGAGAGGAGAGAGAAGTCGGTGGTTTACATCGCACTTGGCACGGAGGTGACTCTGAGTCAAGAAACGATGCACGAGTTGGCACGTGGGATAGAGAAATCCGGGTTGTGTTTTATTTGGGTGTTGGGCAATCGTCAAGTAGCTCAAGGTCCGGATATACTTCCTGTCGGGTTTGAGACCCGAGTTCGAGACCGGGGTTTGGTGTGGAGGGGTTGGGCTCCACAACTTAGGGTTTTGGGTCACTCGTCGATTGGGGGTTTCTTGACTCATTGCGGTTGGAGTTCGGTGATCGAGGCGCTCGGGTTTGGTCGGGTGTTGATTTTGTTTTCCGGGGCAAGTTCGGATCAAGGGTTGATAGCGAGATTGATGCACAACAAGCGAGTCGGGTTGGAGATACCGAGGGATGATCGAGATGGGTCATTTAGTAGTGAAGCAGTGGCCGAGTCGATTAGACGAGTCATGGTGGACAGAGAAGGGGATCCACTTAGGGCAAATGCTTGGGCCATGAAGGAAGTTTTTGGCAACTTAGATTTGAACAACAGGTATCTGGATGAGTTCACTCAATTCCTTGAAACCTGGCCAACTTCAATGTCTTAAATAAGTTTGTATCACACTTTTCTTTTAGAAACATGTCAATTTATTGCATTGATTAATGAAATTATACACAACAACCCTACCCTCATGGGGCTATCAATAGAGTCATTACCTAAGTAATTCAACATTTTTAAAGATCATGAAGCTCAACCAAAACTACCTAATAAACATCAACAAAAATCAAATGATACAGATGTCATGGGCACTCTTGGCTACAAATTATCAAAGAAAAGACTCTACGAATTCCTTCCCAAAAAGAAAAGGGATTCTTGCATAAAAACTGTTAAAAGTAAAATAGAGATCCCAAGGCCAACAGACCCAAACCCAGGCCTACTGTTGGATCATATTTCATAATTCATATACATATTTGTGTCATAAAACATGAAAATTCCTTGTTCTAAAGTCCAATTTAATGTTGACTAATCTAATTCCATGTTTTGTAGAAAATCTTGATAAGTGGAGAAAAAAGTGAAATTCCAACAAATTTTCCG
This sequence comes from Rosa x damascena, assembly GCA_001662545.1. Lineage (NCBI taxonomy): Eukaryota > Viridiplantae > Streptophyta > Magnoliopsida > Rosales > Rosaceae > Rosa > Rosa x damascena. The sequence goes on from LYNE01009017.1 coordinate 5,686, forward strand.
TGCACCACCACTTTTGGCGGCACAAGAGGCGGCGCACCACCACTCACGGTGGTGCCATGTATTTTCCAGCCATATTCATGGAGGAGCAAGGAGGATGAGTACCATAACATCTATTCCATTACATCCATTCACCATCATTCTATCTTAACCAAATTCCAAAACCTTTTGGTTCCAATTCAACCAAAACTCCCTATTACCCAAAAGTCCATCATCATCAACACTCCAATATTTAACATGTTTTAGGCTTAATCACCATCCCTCACTCATTATTTCCTACTACAACCTACATCATCACTCTCATGCCATTTTCGATTGATTTTGGGATCTATTACCACTTTTCTACTCCGCCTCCATGCTTCTTGCAAGTTGTGAGCTGCTCCATTTTGCTTCTCAACACTACTTCACACCTCTCTCTCCATCTATTTAATGACTCATTCTATCAAGAAATAGGCATCACCCATATTTAGCCATTACATCATTTTCTCTCTCTATTCTCTACACAATCCAGTACCATCTCCTCCACAAAACCTCCATCTCCACCACTTCATTTTCCAACTACATCCCTACTTATAACATCTTACATATATCAAGCATCATCATCATCTCAAGTCTTGAAGAAGGAGTTCAAGGAAGAAGCTAGAGCACAAGAGAAGCCACCACATCGACAAAGTTTCCATGATCAACCACTTCATCATCCTTCACTTGTGATCATTCCTAGTCATTTCTAGACTCTATTCTTTGATAGCTTAATGCTTTCCATTACAAGTTTCAGCCCTAGCCAAACTTGTAATGAATTGATGTTTGAATCTCATTTGATGTAATTTCCATGATCATCTTCACATGCTAATTCAAGAAGTGAATGCTTGTATTTGAGTTTAGCTAATTTGAATACTTTGCATTTGTCATTACATGAAAAATATTTAGAGAGTAGCTAGCTTTGAACATTTATAGCATGATAGCACACTAGGTGTGTATGTGAGAGTAGTGAGTTAAAATCACCTATACATAGGATTGGTTTGCTCGCTTGATTATCTAAACTCAAACCTTTATGCATCTAGGAGCAAGGAATTGATACTTAATGTAATATAACTTTTTTTTTTGGGTAGTTAGTTTCGCACTTATCCGTTGAGAATTGATAAAATCAAAGGAGTTTAGGTCTTAGTAGTCTTATCCGGATGCTAAGAGGGTAATTAGATACTTGAGATTGTTTACTTATAGTTTGAACATCAATGCATGCAAGGGAGGCTATGGTGGACAACCTAAAGCTCTAACTTCCATCCATTCTATCACATCTAGTTTAGCACTGCCTAGTTTATGTTTCAAGTTTTATCTTGTGTTAATTTGAGTTGAAACCATCTCCAAAGTCAAAATCAAACCACTACACTATCTTGCATATATTTACCATGAACTTTGGTTCACTTGTGAGCCCTTGTTTGTGATTTGTACATTTGCATATTCATGTAGCACCCTTTAGATTTTCCCTATCTAGAGTGGGTTTTCCAATCCCTTAGGTATGATATCCCCTACTCATAATCCCTACACGCCATTATACTTGAAGGTGTCTATTTGACTAACACTCACAGACCTAATAAAAAAAACAACCCTAGCAGATGAAGGCCCACGACAAGTCCAACAGCTAAGGGCACCAAGCCAAACCAGCTGCAATAAGCCATCATGCCTCCTCCTAGTATAACCGGCTCTACCTGATCAGAACCACTCCACCAACAAAGTAGATCATGTCGTCTTCGGCTGTTGCCCAGGCCCAAACAGATCCACAAACAACCTCAGTCCAGAACTAACACTTGTCAACATCTACTTACCATGATCTGCATTGCTCTATCTAGCTACCAACCCTACTATAGGTTCAAGAATCGTTTTTCCTCACCTTTCTTTAGACGATGACCTGAGACAGACCACCGCCCTCCACTCTATCTTACCACCCAACGTGACGTGAGAGGGCCGAGATCCACCACCGGTGAACATCAAAACCCACGGGACAGAGAGCAGCCTGCTAACAAGGAAACCAAGCAAAAAAGTTGAAGCCATCGACGGAGGGGATCCCTACCGCACACAGACTCCCAATCACTAGAGAAAAGAAAAGATCCACCTCTAGCCAAGCTACCATCATCACCACCGAGAAACTCTAGTGGTGGCCTACCCCACTCTGTTGTGTTGAGAGGATTTTTCATAGTTTTTTAGAGTGTAGAGTCGAGTTCAATTTATTCATTAAGTGTGTATCTTTAGAAGCACTGAACACACTTTCCGAAGATTATAAAGTATAAACACACTATGAAAAGTGTCTTTTTGTGAAATTTGAGGGAAAACTAATAGTACTAACATTGTTGTGAAATTAGAGCGCAACCTAATAGTACTATTATTGAAAGTATCTTTTTGAGACTAAAAGTAACTCCAAGAGCTTGTCTATAATTTTTGTATTATAGGGAAGCAAAAGTCAAAGGTTACCATAATTTTTCCTCTCCAACTCTAACAAATTCCTTATTTTATAGCAATCTCTAAAATCTCCATAATTCTTCCTTAAAATTTTAGAGATTGCTATAAATTTAGGAAATTTTGTTCTCTCTTTCCTCACTATCTCTAAAATAGGGATAGTTATAGGAAATCTGTTAGAGCAAATTAAAAAAGTTTATTTTCCACTAAAACATAGAAAAATCAAAATATGGAGAAGCTGTAGGAGTTGCTCTAATAGTAATAACAATGTTTAAACGCGTTTTAGTGATTTTCATATTGAGTTAATTACCATTAACTACAATTTGCCATATTTCCTTCCCATGCGCAGGGGCCAGAGACACGTTGTCCTTGCGGTCATTTACAGCTAGCTATAGTAACGGTTCATTTGCATTAAAGACATAAAGGATAGCTAGATTTCTATGGAATTATGAAAATTGCCACTCATTTTTCACGATACATCAGCTCGCTCTCTCTCTCTCTCTCTCTCTCTCTCTCTCTCTCTCTCTCTCTCTCTCTCTCTCTCTCACACACACACACACACACACACACACACACACAAATCCATTTCTCCCCAAAATCTAAACCTCCATTTTAGCAGCGAAACAACAAAGCAAGGTTTTGGCGGCGGAGCAACGAATCAAGGCTCCGGCGGCGAAGCAACTAAGCTAGGATCCAGTGGCGAAGCAACAGATCGAGGCTCTAGCAGCGAAGCAATAGATCTAGGATTCGACGGCGAAGCAACAGATCAAGGATCCAGCGGCGAAGCAACAGATTGAGGCTCTGCCAGCGCTAGGCCTTAAAGGTCAGTAGCCAAAGAAATTTCTAGTTATTGAGGGTCAATAGATATAGTCTCTGATTACTAATTGATTGTCTGGCTTGGTTTGGTTACTGAGAAATCCAAAGAAAAAGAATAACAAATTTATGCGGCTAGGTTACTAGATTTGAGATCTAATTAACTTTTTGATACAGTACAGTTAGGGTTAGGATGAGAAGATGCATGAAACTATTTACAAATGGTGAAAAATTTCAATTGTTGTCAAGCATAGTGAAGAGTGAGTAGCAATAGCCTGTTTGGTTTGAGTAAAACCTAAGTTTTAGCTTGATTGAATAGTTTTGAAAGTCAGTAGCATTAAAATTTCAATTGCAGTTAAAGCTAGTGAGGATTGAGTACCAGTAGCTTGTTTGGCTTGATTGAATAGTTTTAAAGGTCAGTAGCATTAAAATTTCAATTGCAGTTAGCAAAACCTGAGTTTTGGCTCGAGCAAAACCTGAGTTTTGAGAGTCAGTAGCATTAAAATTTCTATTATAGTTAAAGCTAGTGAGGATTGAGTAGCAACAGTCTGTTTGGAGTGAGTAAAACCTGAGTTATGAGAGTCAGTAGCATTAAAATGTGCAAGTATGCAATGGGGTATTGAGGGTCAGTATCCTTTTTTTCCTTGATAAAATGGAAGGATTCAAATTTTTACAGTAACATATGTGCACTTAATATCTTAGTTCTGACAGGCTACTTGTTTGGCTTGAGTAAAACCCACATATGTTGAGGGTCAGTAGCATTAAAAGTGCAATATATGTAACAGCTGTCTTAGATGACATAGCTGGTGTTGCTAGACCTAGGAGTATTGTAACAGCTTTGGCTGTCTAATTCTGTTTTGTTTTCTTTGGGCTTTGTGCCCCCTTTACACCCAAAAAAAAAAAAGTGCAATATATGTGCAATGTAGTATTAAGGGTCAGTACCTTTCTTTTCCTAGGTCCTTTCTTTTCCTAGGTGAAATGGAAGAGTTCAAATTTTTACACAGCATATGTGCACTTAATATCCTAGTTCCTTTGGTCAGTACCCTATTGAGGGTCAGTAGCCTATTGAGATTTGTTTCAATAGCTTTAGATTTTCATTAAAACTGTTGATTTCTAGCATCTACGTCTGTCATTGCTTTGAGAATGTGGGCTGCATTATATGATTTCCTTATAGTGTAAATATATAACATATGAAATTCATGTGTAAGCTACTGAAGGTCAGTATGTATTCATAAAGATATTCTATTAAAGGTCAATAATCTTAGTTTTTAACAATACTCATATATTCACATATCATATGCATAGGTAAATGGCAATGGCAAAGAGGAAGGTTGCTGTAATAGAAGAAGAGAACGCAATGTGTAATTGTTACTACATGAAAAATGCTTGCAGCAATGTTTCCTGTAAGATTTCATTTTACCTACCTTATTGAACGTCAGTAGCTTTAACTAAATGCATACCTTCACATACATTTCTTTATTGTTTTCTAGTTTGATTGTGGAGCACGTATATCCCTAAACTATATACAATAAGTTGCAGATAACCAAGGAGTCAAAGATAGAAGTGTTTAGACATAGAATGTGCTACAAAATTGGAAAGGAAGTCAAAGAGAGCCTCAAGCATATGAGGAAATCATGCTGGAGAAACTTCTTCATCATGAGAAGACTCTTGGAATTTAAAGCAACTTGTATGCATGGGAATAGCAGCAAAGCCATAAAATAAATGATAGATTGTTTAAGTTTCATACCAATGTACCATAAAATGTTAAATAATTTTTGGGATATTATTATATTAATAAGTTGTTTATTAGAAAAACTAAGATGGAATGTAATAGTACTATTTCTCTGTTTCTTTGTATATTTCACAACGTCAAAATATATATATATATATATATATATAGTGGTGCTATTCGCACACCTATTTTCTCTATCCACACACCCTCTCTATTTATCTATTACTTTAATTAATTTTTTTTACAAATTACCCTAACTATACCCTCCCTTGCAATTCCCTTTTTTTTATTTTTTATTTTATTTTTTTATATTTGGCAAGTCAATCATCCCAAAATCCTAAACCTTTTCCTGCAGACACAGAGAACTTTAAAAACTCTTTACGATTTTCTCTTTTCTTTTCCATCAAAAACTTCTCTAGCATAATCATTGTATCTCTCTAACGTGATGCTTTGAAGTTTAATTATGGCAGAACAAGCAACTTTAGACCCATCTGTGGAAAAAAAAATTTACATCTGATTTGCAATTGAGACATGGAAGAAAAATATGAATTTAGTGATTATTCGAGCCCATTTGAATCTATTATTCCTGGTAAGATTCAAACTGAAATTATTTGGTGTATTTCAATCCATCGCTCTCCGGCAAAAAATCAATTCCTCAGCGATTTGGTGGACTAGGAGCTTTAAATTTGTGCCTTCTGTTCATCTTAGTTTGATTTTGGTACGACTTGCTTGCTAATCATAGTTTTGACTTGAGTTGATATTGATAATTTTGAAATTACTGACGCTTTGTTTTAACTTTAGTCATATCATCACTCTACAAAATGCTTTATGTCACTGGGAATAGTATCTTGAATCAACGTTGCTTAATCAGATGTGAGAGGTCTTGAATCTCCTTTAGTTTAGGTGATATGCTTATATCTTTTTTTGGTTTTGTATAACAGTCATGATGACATACCTAAATCACCAAACTTAGTTACATCGTAATTTTTATCTAAGCCCTAAACTTTGCCACACTAATTGTAGAACTTTTGACATATTGCATTTCGTCCTGTCCATCAGTTTTTCTTTTTCTTTTTCTAATCAGCAATGACATTTACGAGAAAAAATTAGTTTATTATATAATGTTATTTAATTCATGATTGACTTACCAAATAGAAAAAAGAAAAAGAAACATAATTACAAGAGAAGGTAGTTAGGGTAATTTGTGAAAAAAATTATATTAAAGTGATAGAAAAATAGAGGGGGTGTGTGAATAGAGAAAATGAGTCTGCGAATAGCACCACCCTATATGTATTTTGTATGTTATTATGATGATTAATCAGATTTGGACAAGAGGAATATGTTCTTCACGTTTAATCACACATTTGGAAAATCCTAGGTAGGTTCCTCAGGTCCATATATGTAGAATATGTCACAGAATATTCAATCCTCTGATGTGCTTCCCGTTCAAACTTTACAAAGAACATTTTCGTAATTTACTCATCAACAAAATCTCATTCAGAATTGGACGGAAAACAGCCGCATGAGTTTGGGCTTTGCACATGGACTAGCAACACTCCTCTTGTTTGAATTTCCCATCATTCAACAATTTATTAAAAGAAAAGAACAATTGAAGTGTTGAACAATTAAATCCTTTTGGTGCGGCTAAAATCGCATCTCCAGCTTTCAGGTTATAGTGATTTGTATTGGATGTGAATCATCCTTTATCTTTGTAGTTATTTATCCCTATCAATCATGTCCTCCTTTAAAAAAAAAAAAATATTATAGAGCTACTGGTCATCATTTAAGAGCTTCGTGTTTCTCATCCTCTCTTTCTTAGTATTATCATCAAACTTTAGCATAATTGATTGAAGAATGACCCTTGTTTGAGCAATTAAGGGACTGAATTGTCCGGCTGTAATTCATGAAAGTCATACCAGTACTCATCTCAGAGCATCTAAATGGCAAATTGAGGGCCTTTCCACAGTCACTAGCTATTGGGAGGGGAATGAGACACAGTTCAAATTTTTCTTTTCTTTTTTAGGGTAAAATGGAAAAAAGAAATTTTAAATACACACCCCTAATCACTTAATACACATCCCTATTATTTTATATTTCAAATTAGATTTTGTAGGTAGGTTAAATGACCAAAACAGACATCTATG
>LYNE01009019.1:1035-12172 GCA_001662545.1 Rosa x damascena
TTTAGGTTTTTGACTTGTATAATCTCACTTTAATTCATGAACTGCAAAGTAAATAGTGATACGGTAAAAAACATCACTAAATTGTAGCTTGTTTAGTTATTTGAAATGACCGATATTGTGATGTAAATCTCACTGGTATCATAAGATGGATGGAGTGAGGAAAAATTTATCCTTTCTATTCAATTTAGTGAAAATTTTTAATTTGCCTCTGTTTAAAGAAAACGATATTGGGAGAGAAATTGCTGTGTCTTTCATTGATAATAGGGGTATTTTTATATAAAGGATTACAAGCATAGAATCAGAGTTGTACATTGGAAACATAATCGTACAATGAATAGATATCTACGAAGATATCTCCGAGAATATCTCTAAGATTAACCCTATTACAACTTGCATAAGTAACCTAGAGTTTGAGCCAAACACTTATTCTGGATATACTTGAACACTCCCCCTTGTGTCGCTCAAACGTGGTGTTTCTCTTGTTGCCTCGTTAAAAATCTTACCGAGTAACGAAAATCCAGTGGGACAAAAATAACCTCGGTCAAAGAAGAAAAAGAGTACAATACGCCCTTCACATTTCAAGACCATACATATAGACATCTCCCTCTGATGTCTGCATCTCCCCCTAATGTCTGCATCTCCCCCTGATGACTCATGTCATGCGAGTTCTGATAACTTCCACAAACGAAGCTACCAACATGTTTCTCGAAAGTGGGCAATGACTTAGTGAACAAGTCTACCACACTGTCCTCAGATCGAACCTTGTTCACTTTGATCTTGAGGAGAGTTTGTTGTTGTTGATGATGCTTGGTGTTGTCGCTTTTGATGTAACCTTACTTCATTTATTCAATGCAAGCAGCATTATCCTCATAAATGTTAGTAGGCTCATCTGTGGTAGACTTCAGACTATAATTGCTTTGAACATGCATAATTATGGATCCAATCCATATACATTCACAAACTGATTCATGAAGAGCAATATTCTCTGCATGGTTCGAAGATATAACAACTAGAGTCTGTTCTGTAGACCTCCAAGATATCACGGTCCTGCCCATGGTGAACACTTAACCAGTTTAGGGATGACCTTTGTGTGGGTCAGAGAGGTACCCACCATCAGCAAAACCTTCCAAAACACCAATGTTGTTTTGGGATGGGGATAAAGGACGCAGGTCAGTGTTGGCGGCTTTCCTGATGTATGATGGGTCCAAATCCATCGTCACTCTGTAGGGATAGAAAAAACCCATATCACCAGTCTAATGGCGTCGCGTTGGCGCAAAGCTATACTTAGCTAACAAGTTCACTACAAATGAGATGTCCGGTCTTGTGCATTGAGCTAAGTACAATAATGCGCATATTGTACTTAAGTAGGGCAATTTTGCCTCTAGCACGTCTTCGTCATCATTCTTTAGATGAAGAGGATCCTTTTCAGGATCAAGACTACAAACAATCATGGGGGTGCTTGAAGACTTGACCCTGTCAAAATGTCTAAGCATCTATCAATATGATCCTCAAGTTCCAAACAGAGACACAATCGTGTTCTCCTAAGATCATTCATCTTAAACTCGGATTTCAAGTGTTCAACAGTTTCCCTTAACACTTTAAGGGCTTCTAATGAAGATCATATTACCAACATGATGGATGGAGCGAGGAAAAAATGATCGTTAATTTATCTTGACTTTTTCAGATAAATGCAATGGGGAGGGGGGGTGTTTTGAAAAAACTTTTATTTATTTATTTTGCGACTCAAACTAAATTAGACAGTTTTGAGACTAGGCTTCAAGTAGATCTAGAATGGATCGAATCTAAAGTTCGAAAGCCAAAATGGATCAATGGGCCAACTGCGGGACCAATTGCGCAAAAAAAAAAAAAAAACAAAATAATGGCCCAATTTGTGTCTATGCACTTACCAACTTGGGTTATGGATCCCAACATTTGGAGCCCACAAGTCCAAAGGTCACAAAGCTTATTTGGTGCAGAATGAATGGCTAATAATAATTCATTTAAAATGAATAGTTAAACAAGTATTTTCGAATGTGGCAATACAAAATATTTGAATTCAATGACTGATATTAAAATAAATAATTTACTTTAAATTTTTGTTAATTAACAATCACATTCTATTATTTCTTTTTTTCTTCTTTTGCTCACATAACAATGAGAACTTAAACAAATGAAAATTGAGTAAACCCTAGCCGGGAGAAAGCGAAGCCATAGAGCTAAGTCAGCAAGACCCATTCAAAACAATGAGAGAAGGTTTTGTAGAGGTTTTTGGGAGTGAGACCCATTTCTATTTTGGTTTCTTTCTTTACTCTTTTTTTTCTTTTCTTTTTTTGACTTGTATAATCTCAGTTTAATTCATGAACTGCAAAGTAAATAGTGAAACAAAAAAAAACATGGCTAAATTATTGCTTGTTTAGTCATTTGAAATAACCGATATTGTGATCTAAATCTCACTAGTATCATAAGATGGATGGAATGAGGAAAAAATTATCCTTTCTATTCAATTTAGTGGAAATTCTTAATTTGCCTCTGTTTAAGGAAAACGATATTGGGAGAGAAATTGTTGTCTTTGATCGATAATAGGGACCTCTTTATATAAAGGATTACAAGCATAGAATTAGAGTTATACATGGAAACATAATCGTACAATGAATGGATATCTATGAAGATATCTCCGAGAATATCTCTAAGATTAACCCTATTACAACTTACACAAGTAACCTAGAGTTTGGGCTAGACACATATTCTGGATATACTTGAACACTCCCCCTTGTGTTGCTCAAACGTAGTGCTCCTCTTGTTGCCTCGTTAGAAACCTTGCCGAGTAACAAAAATACAATGAGACAAAAATAACCTCAGTCGAAGAAGAAAAAGATACACGCTTCACGTTTCGAGACCATACATATAGACATCTCCCCTTGATGACTTCAGTCATGGGAGTTTGGATAACTTCCGTAAACGATGCTACCAACATGTTTCTCGAAAGTGGAATTTAGGCAATGACTTAGTGAATAAGTCTGCCACACTGTCCTCATATCGAACTTTGTTCACTTTGATCTTGAGGAGAATCTATTGTTGTTGATGATGCTTGGTGTTGTCGCCTTTGATGTAGTCTTGCTTTATTTGTTCAATGTAAGCAGCATTATCCTCATAAATGCTGGTAGGCTCATCTGTGGTAGACTTCATACCACAATTGCTTCGAAGATGCATAATTATGGATCCAATCCATATACATTCACGAACCGCTTCGTGAAGAGCAATAATCTCTACATGGTTCGAAGATATAATAACTAGAGTCTGTTATGTAGACCTCCAAGATATCTCGATCTTGCCCATGGTGAACACTTAAATAGTTTGGGAATGACCTTTGTCCGGGTCAGAGAGGTACCCAGCATCAACAAAACCTTCCAAAACACTAATGTTGTTTTGAGATGGGGATAAAGGACGCAGGCCAGTGTTGGCGGTGTTCCTGATGTGTGATGGGTCCAAATCCATCGTCTCTCTATAGAGATAGAACAAGCCCATATCATCGGTCTAATGGCATCGCTACAAATGAGATGTCCTGTCTTGTGCATTGAGTTAAGTATAATAATGCGCCTATTATACTTAAGTAGGGCATTTTTGCCTCTAGCACGTCTTCGTCATCATCATTTGGATGAAGATGATCATTTTCAGGATCAAGGCTACGGATGATCATGGAGGTGTTTGAAGGCTTGACCTTATCAAAATGCCTAAGCATCTATCAATACGATCCTCAAGTTCCAAATCGAGACACAATCGTGTTCTCCTAAGATCCTTCATCTCAAACTCGGATTTCAAGTGTTCAGCAGTTTCCCTTAACACTTTAAGGGTTTCCAATGAAGATCATGTTGATAACATGAATCGGGATAGAATCCGGAACCTATTATGGAAACGCGCGAACATTTACATATCCCTTCCCAATCAAGTAGTCGCTTTAGTTAGTGTTTCAACCTCATTGCAAAAGCACTCCATGGTTTAGAGCCACTTAACTTAAGTAAATGAAGTTCACCATGAACCTTCATGTATATTCCATATCTAGATCCCCATAGAGATACATAGTGACCACATTCATAAGCTGCATGTTCAGTTATTCGGAAACTACCAAACTAACAATGTAGTGGAGTGTAATGACATCCATTACAAGAGAATATGTCTCCTCGTAGTTAATTCTAGGCGTTTTGTGAGAAGCATTGGGCCATAAGGCGAGATTACCATCTATTTTTCTCATCATGCTTTCTAATGAAGACCCATTAGTCAACAGAATTTATGTTATGAGGTGTGGTTGGCATCACTGACTCTATAAACCTTCCTTTTTGTTAGAGAATCCAACTTAACCTGGATCCCATCTTTCCATTTAAGTCAAATCTCTCTATGTTGGCATTCATTCATCAATGGAGTGTGGTTCGATATCATCAGACTCAACAAACTCATGCACTATGAAATGCGCAAATACATTATCAATCATGATGGAGTTTTTATCCCACGTCTCATGTACACTAGTGTAATTAATTTTCAGAGCACTCTATATTCTTAGGAATAGGTTCTGATGTTAAGGCATCCCCCAACGATAACTATAATCTGGAACATTCTTATGAGACGGATCCTGAGTGTCGATGATCAAAGGATTGAGTTGTGCCAAAGTATCCTTTGAATCCACGGGCCTCCCACACATCCTAGCTGGGGCCATGGTCTGTAATGTCAGAGTGTTGTTCTCTATGGCATTGGTGCCACTCCTACCTCTGTGTAGGGTGGCGTTACATCCTCTCGTAAGAATGTCCATCCTTGCTGGCACATTTGCAGCAGCTATGTGTGATCTGGTCACTTTAACAGGGATTGAGATGAGACATAGTGGGGATAGACCACGAAAATTTCTGTCATTTCTGTGAACATCTGTGTTCTTATCTTCCCCTAACAATGGGAAGACTGTCTTATCAAAGTGACAATCCGCAAGATATGCAGTAAAGATATCACTTAGCAAGGGTATTAAGTGGCGGACGATTGTTGGAGTCTCAAATCCAATGTATTTGCCCATTCGTCAGTGTGGACCAACCTTAGTGCATTGTGGCGGCGCAATAGGCACATAAATGACTCACTCAAATGTGCGTAACTATGAGATACTTGTACCAGTCACTAACTATAACGCAAAGATAGATTGAGTGGTGGTGGGTCGTAGACGAATTAGTATAGCTGCATGCGATATTGCATCACCCTAAGTGGATATAGCTAGGGAGATTGGTGTGCATTATCCATGTCTGGGTTACCATCATAGTCATTTCCAAGAGACCATTTGGGTGTGTACATGGGAATATAATGTCCAACATCAGTCCCAGTGATATGCAATAATCATCGAAAGTCTTCAATGTAAACTCTCTAGCATTATCAAGTCCCATTGATTGAATGGGATGATACGGGGAGTGATCTCGTCATCATATAATATGTTCTAGTAGTGTAGTATAAGCAGAATGACAAGTGGACAATGGCACAACACATGACCAGCGTGTTTGTGTGGCGACCAACATCATGAAATATTTAAACGTCTGCAAGTTGATTGAATCAGTCCACAAAATCCCTTCGGATTCTATGTAAGAACATAATGAGTATTTTCGTATCATTTTCATAAGACAGTCTCGATCCTTATTTCCATAAGGTATAGGCTTTGTAGAATGAGTAAGAGGCCTTAGAAGCAACCAATGAGGATTTTGGTTGGGCCTGAGGGTCTGTAACGCTATTAGAAGCAAAGTTTGGTGATTGTAGCATCACCTAGGGCGCTATCACCATGATGGACACCATCCATGGTATCATGGATATGGATTGTACCAGCCCTAGGCTGGTGGTAGACGACGGCGGCGCCAAAGGCAGCAGCGGCGGTCATACTTAATCCGAGAATCAACCTTTGATTCGTGCTTCATTTCGCTCGAAAGAATAGATGTCCATATGAAGTCTTTAATAGATGGATCATCATGCCAGGACTAGGATGACCTATTCTGTCGTTACAAAGCCACTATGTGTCTAAATCCAAGAGATCTTCTCTCATAACTTTATTGGATTTAATAGCTCAAATAGTGGTGATATAGAGTCTATTAGAGAGACACATAAGTTTCTCTAAGATGCGCCTTTATTCGCCACCATTAGAGGTATTGCAAAGGAACTCATTTCCGTTCTCTACATGCGTTTCCGCATGAAATCCGTTGGCTCGAATGACTCAATAGGGTTCGATTTTCCTTAGGAGTGTAGAGAGTTTCTGTGACAATAATCAAGGTGCCATTTGCAAGAGGAATTTGGGCTATTCCTTGGCCTTGAACTAATCATGATGGCCCGGCCATCGTAGTCATAGAGGAATATGCTTAGAATCTCAAATGGAGTCATAATGAAAAGAACTCGAAATTTTATTTATAAGTCAACGGAGTACATCATTGTTTCTTAACCAATAAGAGAATCTAATCCAAATTCTATCTAAATCAAAACAATGGTAGTCGTTTGACTTCTTTCGGTAACTCCAAAATAAATATGACCAGGTGAGTAGAGAGATGTCGGTGGAGCAAAGCTCGCTTAAATACCACTTATCTCAAAACCTTCGTAGACATCATACTCACTTTGGATAAGCCTAGTGGAAGAAAAACTAAACTAATGGCATCTACTATAAAATATATGGCAATTTCCTATTACATCTCTTGGAAAAATAAAGACTTAAATAGAATTGGCGATCTATTGATCTCAGCCAGATTTGAAGTCTTCAACCCTTCACTCTAGATCACTTTCTTGATCTTCTTATTCCACATAGTGGGCCTCTCTTGCTTCACAATATGGTTTGTAGGCGGTGAAAATATCTTCACGAGATCTACAAATGTGTGCTTTGAAAGCTTCATTTGGATGGCTCTTAATGTTGATGGTGCCACCAACATGGCCAGAGGCATTGCCTCCCTCTCTCTTTCCACGTTGACCTCTTCGGTTACGTGTTCACCTATTTTGGCACTTGCCTTCTTCATTAGAGCGAGAATATGGACCAAAACGTTCAGAAATGTCCCTAGATTTAGGGTTTCGCTCTTGGCGCCCTCCCTTAGGGGCGCAACTATAATTGGACTCAAAAATATGCTTTGTTCCCACGGGCCTCGAATTATAGTTCTTCACAAGGATGTTGTCATGCTTTTCAGCAACATTCATAGCTCCAATGAGTTTATGAAACCTTGTGATCTATCTTGCAGTAACATCAATTAGATAGTTCTTAACAATCATCCAAGCAGAGACAGGGAAGGTAGAGAGAGTCTTCCCAATCAACATCGCATCTGTGATATCTTTTCCACAGAATTCCATCAAGAATTTAATGCGAAGTGTTTCCGAGTTGTAGTCAAGAACTGACTCAAAATCACAAAAGTAGAGGCTATGCCATCTCACTTCTAGGTCAGGAAGCAGAGAGTCACGGACATTGCCAAATTTTTCTTCGAGTAAGACCCATAGTCTTCTGAGGTCTTCTTCATTTATATACTCGTACTAGAGCGAATCATCCATATAACGAGTCATTAGGATGATGCTTTTGCCTTATTTGCCTCCAAGGCTGCTCTATTTGCTTCTAAAGCTTGAGCTTTCTTAACAGTTAGCAAGCCCTGGCTAGGCTCAAGAATTGTATTCAGGATTCCATCGACCTTGAGATATTGGCGGACATCACGAACTCACTTGTGATATCTAGAGTCAGTTGTTCCCAATGGAGCAAAGTCCAGTTTGTTCAGGTTACTCATCCTGGAAGAGAACAAGAAAAATGGTTAGTTTCGGATCCAAAAAAGCTACCACGAAAGAAAAAAACATTTCTGAGCGTAATCGCTCCCAAAAAATTCAATTCCAAGAGGTATTGGATTAGATCAAAATAATGATGTATTTGTGGTCGATCATAACTTCTCAACAAACTCTAAATTTGGAGGACTCTACAAGCTCCAAGCTTGGAGTGAGCATGAACCCCCATAGTTCTGCTTATGGTCTCCCCTATGAAGAAGAAAGGGGGGTAGAAGAAATGAGGTTACAAGCCCCCGAGAAAAAGAAAGGAAGTTGAAAGTACTTGAAAGTGGGAACTTTAATGAAAAATTACCTTGAAATAGACAAATGGGGGGTCGCCAGAGCTTTTTGGCAGGAAAAAGGTGCTTCTGGTCGGTGGCGGCTGATGGCTAGTCGGTTGTGGTCAGAATTACCCTAAAAATGTTTTTGTCATGTTTTTCTGCCTACGGTCCAGTCAGTCAGGTGGCCGGTTCGGCAGGTTTTGGACCGGTTCTGGAATCATGAGTTCGAGGCGCTACTGTTGACAAAATTTGGTGGCAATCAGAGGTCCAGAAGGCGGTGAACCGATGGAGGTTTTGCTACAAGAGGTTTGGAGTTTCCGGTGGCCGGTTGAATTGGTTTCCGACCGATTTTGGTGGTTCTGCTGCTGGTTCTGGATTACTGGGGTCGAGGGCTTCAAGTTGTGCATCGGAGGCAGAAAGTGTTTCAAAGTTTTGTGTTCGGATTTAGGGTTTAGCTATTTGTTTCAGGGTTAGGGCTTCATGCTGATAACGTGTTTAAGGAAAACGATATTAGGAGAGAATTGCTATGTCTTTCATTGATAATAGGGGCCTCTTTATATAGAGGATTACAAGTATAGAATCAGAGTTGTATATGGAAACATAATCGTACAATGAAGGATATCTACGAAGATATCTTTGAGAATATCTCTAAGATTAACCCTATTACAACTTACAGAAGTAACCTAGAGTTTGGACCAGACACATATTCTGGATATACTTGACCAGCCTCGACTTTTTTTTTTCTTTCGGGGGTGGCAGTACGAAGAATGTTTGTGTAAACAACTTTCATACATTATGATCCCCCTTAGGCATATATTCTAGTAATCAAGTACATATGGAAACCTTTCATAGCGGACCAAATCTGCATTTATTTTGTACACTGTAAAGAACCATTGGAGCAGTGTGGCTTAAATGAAATGTTTAAAATGTTGAATTCTTAAGCTTAAACAACAAAAATATACAAACAAAACTAACGACTTTTTTTTCCTCAAAGCAAATACATGGTTATGCGATATTAGTTTCTTGGAGGCGGACAATGTAAGGAACAAGTTTTACCCTCAAGCTTGAAAGCGAAGGGTCCACTCCACTAAGGCAACCTACCCCATCTCATTATAACAATCTATAACACCAAGTACATTTGAATTTAAAAAAAAAACATTAAAAAAAAAAAAAAACAATAAGAACTACACCGTTGTACAACCACATCATTTAGAGTCATCACTCATCGAGTGCGTCCCTGGCCCTTGATCGTCTTTATAGTCGTTGATCGAGTTTTCTTTCTTTCGAAACCTCTTTTTCATTTTCACCTGAGACCATGATATCGTAGCTGCATGCTGCATAACCAGTAGTCAAACATTGATCCTCGACTTGAAGAAACTGAGGTGATTGGTTATCTTGATCGAGTATATGCGAGGAGGGATTTGGAAGAGGAAGAATGGGAGTTGGATTTTGAGGTAGAGGATTTACTTCAGGCATTTGACAAGTCATGACCTCGTCTTGTAAGCAGTGTGAGTCTGAGTAATGAATATAGAGAGCATTAATGCCCCCAGAGACTGCACGACCACATATGGGACATGAGTTTTCACCATCCAATCCTCCCTTATCACCATCTTTTTGGTTTGACCACATCACATCCTCGTACGATGAGCCCAAGATCTGCCCAGCCATGGTTATGGGGGGTAAATCATCACCGACTTGATGGTCTGACCATGTCAAGTCCTCGTACGATGAGTCGAAGATCTGCCCAGCTAAGGTGAAAGGTGGTAAATCCATTGAAAATTCTCTTACTTTTTGATTGATTAGTTGAACTTGATTGAATGAATTGCATAATACAATCTCGAGCTGCATGTTTTATAGAGAGCTAGCACTCAGAATGCATGTATCTTATAAGACTAGAAAAAGAACAAAGAGGAAAGTAAATCCAATCCTAATAAAGCTAAAACAAGCAACCTAATTAACCTCAAGGAAATAAATCAAAAGCTAATGCCAAAATTACAAAATTATGAAAAAAAAATCAGAATACTTTCCTAATTTTTTTTTTTTGTCAATCCGAGTAGGTTGGCTATCCTTAACGGCATTATTGTGGCCAAAAAGGGATATTATAACCCAAAAGTAGTCAACTGGAGCAACCCGAAATGTCCGGATAACTATTTTATATTTTCCAAGGGCGTTGAACCTACTTTTGTGCATACTTTCAATTTCTAAATAGGTAATTTTATAGATTTATAAAATTTTACCCCTCCTTGTGCTCCAGTGGAAAAGAAAAACTCGACTTGGAAACTTGTAAGAAAAACCACAAATTTAAAACAATATTCGTCAATGTTACTTAATTTAAATTTTATTTACATCCCTGAGTTTACATTTTGGGTGTATTCAATTAAAAGTCTGTGGGCACTTGTTTGAGATTTTAAAGAGTCCATTTAAAATTATGATTAAAAATTATCTATGCAAATCTGGTGATATTCAAAAGTATACAGATTTTTAAGAATTTCATTAAATGCTATATTGTTAAGAATTTTATAATATTTTTATACATATCAAAACTCAAAGACAATCGAGCCACTTTTCAAGTTTGGATCAACTCAAGAGAGAAAAACCCTAGCGGCTCGAAGTGGAAGTCTAGCAACTCTCCGAAGTAGCTTGGCAGCAGCCCGCAATGACGTCGGCCTCTGGTTAGGCTAATTGAGTTGCGGTTGCCAGACGAGTAGTGGTGTTTCCAGGCCCTATCTGTGGTTCGATGGGATTGCTGGTGGGGGAGGGAGTTTGGTAGCGGTTGGTCAGTGCAATTCGTTCTCACTGACGGCATGGGCAATGAAGGCACGAGTTCTTGGAGAGATGCTGGTTCTCGAGGTGATAGCGGCATTCTGCGAAGCGGCTTGGTGTACTTTGCGGCTCATTTCTGGTTGGGACCGGATTGGAAGGGTACACAAGTGTGTTGGCTTGGGTGGTGGCGTCGGCGGAAGCAAGCTGGCGTAGGGGTCGTCAACGAGCCGGGCCGGGCCGGGCCTTGCTATATTTTTAAATAATTGCGGGCCGGGCCGGGCCGGGCTTTATTAAAAATCAAAGGATCC
>LYNE01009020.1:0-10150 GCA_001662545.1 Rosa x damascena
ATAAGAAATTGTATTTGTGTAGGCACATTGACAAGTCTTGGACCCTCATTGAGAGTTTGAGACCGGCTATTGCGATGATATAGAGATAGTCGATGACAAATTATATGCTGCAACGAAGACAGGATCCGAGTTGATTCTAATGGTGTTTAGCTTTAGCATCCACGAAGTTCATGATGGTGGCCCTCTCACCTATACAGCTGAAAGGTTTTGTTTTAGGCCAAGTAATTTGGTGGATAATTTTCAAATAGTGGAAGGAGTTACTTATTGGACTCTCTACACTGACCTGTACCTAGCAAAAGGTTCTGCTTCAGAGGAAATGTTTTTGATTCTTACTGAGGTAGTCAGTGTTTACATGCAATGCACTTCGACCAATACCTTACACTAGAACTAAAGGATTTAGAGTGCTCAAGCTGGATTGTAATACTAATGGTTATCGGTGGGCAGAGATTTTCGACCTTGGTGACCAGATATTGTTCTTGAGCACGTGCAGCAGCAAATTTATCGCTTTCGATGGTGGCTTTAGACGTTGTCTACACAATGAGACACTAGAAACAAATAGTATATGTTGGAGAGGAAAGATCTCACATTGGTAAGGACTTATAAGTGGGTGACTCTTACTCAATTGTACATGTTGTGATTAAAACTCAACACCTATCGAGTGATTAAGTTGGGACAATATTAGTACAATGGTGGGCCACGCAGCCCATGCTTGTCGTTGTTTAACATGGTATTAGAGGGGGTCTCTCTCCAATTGCGTCTCCAATCGTCATGGGGCCGAATTTGGGTTCCTTATATTGCCATCGGAATATTCCGATTGGATTGTTACCAAGTGTCCGATGTGGGCCTTGGATTATTATATTGGTCAAGTCTCATATTGGAGACTTGTGTCCCAATTTCCAATGTGGGAATTGGATTGTTAATTGATTTCATGTGCCAACCTAAAGCTAGGTTGCACGTGAGGGGGCGTGTTGGAGAGGAAAGATCCCACATTGGTAAAGTGACAAATAAAATATAACTTATAGGTTGGTGGCTCTTACCCAATTGTAACGAGGCCTTTGTGATTAAAACCCAATATTTATCAGGTGGTTAAGTTAGGACAATATCGGTACAATGGTAGGCCACGGGCCACGCTTGTCGCTGTTTAACAGTATATACTTTGCTTTCTGAAATGAATTTGGGGTGTTTTCCTTGGCCAATTGGAACATCAAACGTTTAACTTTTCCTAGGAATCATTCGGTTAACTTTGTAAGACAAAGTGTTTGGTTCACACCAAATCCATGGTAACTTAATTAAAATAGTTTTTAGTATAACCAATATGGAACTTTAGCTTGTCGTAGATTATTTGTCAATTTCTTCTTGAATCCATTACCATGTGAGTATGTGACAGAGTCATATCCGGTTGAAATATTTTATCGAACATTTTAGCTGCATAACCTAAAACCCAAAATTTCACAGACATTTGGATCATACAATTTAATGAAGATGGTGGACTCAAACTCAGAAAGGATCGTGCGAGCCTGGGCATGTTTTTCCCGATTTTGAGCTCTACCATGGAAGCATTGCTGGAAAGTTTTGGAATTTTTGGTGGGTGTTGTTTCGTTGTGGCGAGTGAGAGTAGAGAATATGAAAATTAGGGGAAAGAGAAGAGTCTAATTAACCAATTGTGACGGAGATGTATGTACTTAATAAGCGGTGTTTGTCATGTTTGATTGTTACTTGCGCCTTAAGTACATGAGTTGAGTCTGAGAAGTTAATTAATGTATGTGTCGTTCTGACTTTATCAATAAAAAGATACCTTAGTTTGAAGCAAATATGTTCTGTCTACCGATGCCTTGGTTTGAATTGGCTGTTATGAAATGAGTATTGTGTCTTGGTTTTCTATTGGTTGATATTCTCTATACCTTTTACAATGTTGAATTTCTCAAGAAATCAATAGGTCATAACTCACTGACACTCATATTTTCTTATTAAAACAGTAAATTTCAGTTTTCAAATCGTAAAAGGAAACCCTAAATTTCAACAAATTCTACCCCGTTTCTATTGGAAATCTCTCATTTCAAATAGGATTCTTAATGCTTCAATTTAGCCTGGGATGCGACCCTTGTTTATGGATATTTTCTACAGCTCTAAATGGTTAGTGGGCCATGGTCGATCAATGGATTTTTGGCATGGTAATTGGCTTAATGGTTCAGTTGTTGATAGATTGGGTATTGAGCATCAGCTGAGCAAATTATTATGTGCCAAAGTTTCTGATTTCATCAAAGATGGCTCTTGGTATTGCTCTAGTAATTTAATTGCTGATATTGCTGAACTTTGGTCCGAAATTTCAGCTATTAGGCTTCCTTATTCAGACATGGAGGATAAGTTGGTGTGGTTGGATTCTTCTGATGGGAGTTTGTATTTATCTATAGCCTATGAGTTAAAGAGGAGTAAACAGGCAATTGTTCTTTGGGATAGATGGGTTTGGCGTCAATGCTTTCATCCTCGAAACTGCATTACTTTATGGAAATTTCTTCATGGTAAGCTTTTAACAGATGATCTCTTACTTCAGCGAGGCTTTTCTTTTGCTTCTATGTGCTTTCTCTGTCATGCATCTACTGAGACGGCCCACCATCTTTTTTTTTAGTGCTCTTTCTCTATGCAGATCTGGTCTGCAATTTTATCTTGGTTTAAAGTTAATACTCATTTCCTGGATATATACACTTTCTTATCTTACCCACTGCAACATGGTTTTGGTACTCAATTGCAATTGCTTTGGTGGGGAATGATGGAAGCTGGCTTTTACTCTCTTTGGGATGCTAGAAATTCTATTCGTTTTGATGAGCGTCGCTTAACTGCTGATTACTTGATTCACTCTATCAAGCAGCAAATTCGAGAGGTTGATTCTTGGGGTTTTGGAATTATGCGTAACTCAGTAAATGAGCTTTGTATTTGTAGTGCACTTGGAATCAGCGGCAGAGCCTCAAAAACACATCAAATTCGTGCGGTAAATTGGCATTTTCCTTGTGTTTTTCAGTTAAAGGTTAATACAGATGGTGCTGCTCGTGGGACGCCAGGCCTCACTGGCTTTGGAGGTATTTTTCGTGATCACTTGGGCAATTGTATGGGTTGTTTTGCTGGTTCTATGGGTATTGCAACTGCCCTAGAAGCAGAGCTTCAAGCCTGTATTCATGCCTTTTTAATAGCATCAGGAAAATTATGGACTTCTCTCTGGATTGAGTGTGATTCAGCGATAGCAATTCACTTTCTTGCCAAAAGAAATTGCTCAGTCCCTTGGCGTCTAAGTGTTGATTAGGTCAATTGTTGTATCATTGTCTCCTCTATGCATATTCGTTTTTCACATATTTATCGAGAAGGGAATCAAGTGGCTGACTGCTAAGCTAACTATGGGGTGGATCATGAAGGGCATTATTGGTGGGACTCTTGCCCTCCTTGTGCTTCAGCTTCCTTTGTTCATATTTTGCAAGCTTTACCGAATTTCCGTATTAGCTAAATTCTGATGTGCTTGACATTGCTATATTCATCAGTCTGTAACTAGTTTAGCTCAGTTATCACTTTGAGTACTTTATTTCATTTTGTTCTCAGAGAGGTTTTGGTTCTTGTCCCCCTCTCTGGTCTTGTGATTTTTTTTTCTTTTATTAATAAAATAAAATAGAGGGACGGGCGGTGGGTTCCCGGTTGCTATGGCCCCTTTCTTTCGAGATTGCGGGTGGGTGTCAGTCACTCCAAATCGGTAGTCGCAGAGGAACTAATATTGTCTAATCCTCTATTAAAAAAAAAATATATATATATATACATCCCTGTAATTCCTTGCCATAAAACCGATAGAATTGATTCAATACCCTTCTCTTTCAGATTAGCTAGTTTGATATTATATAACCCACTCATGGAGTTTAATTAGGTTAGAGCTATTGGTTGTGGTTAACTGGTTATATTGACAGATACACCTAGGCAGCTACACATAAATAGTTTAAGATAAGCGACTCCCAAATGATATTGGTGGAGAATAAAGAGATGATAATTCGAACCTATATATATTACTTCTTCAACAAGAAAAAGGCTTATACCATAACATAAACAAGAGTTCATTCCACTAAGATTTCCCCAAATTCGAAAAGGGCTCAGAGCCAACGTTTATTAAAAAAAAAGGTAAAGGCCACCGTTGCTCTGTTTAACCACTTAAAAGTTCAACAATGGCGAAATTGGAAGATGATAGCACTAGCAGCTTGGACACGAGCTTGGATAAGAAGCAAGTACCCAGTCATGAATGTAGTCTTTATTCTGAATTATCTTTATACATATGCACACATAGAAACACATTATACCATAAGTTTTGATTAACCAAATAGCATACTAACCTTGTCCAGATGCCATTGCTTCGGTTGATGTCGTCGTAGAATACAAGATCTTCTAGTCTCTCCAGTCTCCTTACGCTATATCTTAATGGGGCAGAATGTTTTAGCGTATTGACTGTGAGCCTAGGGACCCTGTATTTATATGGTCATATGTCTTAAAGTCATAACCCATCGAGGATACAATAAGACACGACTTTACGACCAAGTAACCTTAATAGCATATCTTTAGGATCTTATTAATCCTTTATTTGTTAGGTGTCCAAACAATATATCACATCACACAAACAATATATCGTAACCGGATAATCATTATTATATTCTCAACTATTTAATCATTGACTAATTGGTTTCCTTAATATCGTTAAAATACATGATATGTCCAATAAAGATATCTTACAACCATGGAGTCGACTTTTCTTCCTCCTCCTCATCAACTTCCATGGCTTCTCCTCGATGCTCCTCATCCCTTCTACATCCAAAACCAATGCTTTCGCAGCGGTCGAGCTGTTCCCAGAACTTTCGAATCAAACCCCAAAACGTTACATTATGAGCGGAACTGTGTTGGGTCGGTAGAGGGGTGGTTGATCATGACGGAGAGCATTAAAAGCTCTCCCATTGTCAACTTCTTCATGGATCCACTATCCAATGCCCGAGTCGCTTTCCCATCACAATCCACAATTAGGTCTCCCGAAAACCATAGACACGATTTCTTCCACAAAGTAGTAGCCTCTTCGGCCCCAATGGGACAGCAGCGCTGCCTTGTGGCAGGCATTGTGGCCGGCCCTGTAGTGGATTGCATTGAAGTACGTCACGATTTGGCTCTTTGTAGGCTCAATCATAAATCATGGACCATCATTAAGGTTGCAGAGGTGGAGGATCACGAGTTATTATTCTGCGACATAGAAATAATTGATCGGAAATTATATGCCGCAACGAAGAACATGCTTATGGTGTTTCACATCAAAGACACTAAGGATGGCCGTTGGCTTGGCTATAAGCTTGTAGAGACGGTTACGCTTCAGTACAATAAGCCAGTTAATTGGCCTTATGAGTTATGATCACTATGGACTAGATAAAGATTGGTACAAGCCCTTTTTTTAAAAAGACCGGTACAAGCAGATTTTTGAAGATGGCCCTTACCTAGTAAAAGATGATACATCAGTTAATTGGCTTTTTGATCACTGGGGACTAGATAAAGACAGATACATGAAGCTTTTTGAAGATGGCCCTTACCTAGTAAAAGATGTTACATCAAAGGAGTTGTTCATGATTTTTGGGGACGTTAACTTGTTGCATTCGTTGCCCATTACGTACTGTACTGAAGGATTTCGGGTTCTCAAGCTGGAGAATTGTATTGCTAATAGTTCTAACTGGGTAGAGGTTTCTGACCTTGGTGACCGGATGTTGTTCCTAAGCAAGTTCAGCAACCAACTCATCTATGCCGGCAATGGCGTTAGTGGTTATTCCCATGATAGGACACTACTCGAAAGAAACTGCATCTGTTTTGCTTTCAATTGGCCTGGTGTCATATTACCTGGGGGAGATTTTGGGGTCTTTTCTCTGACAAATAAGAGGGTTATACCTCTGACTTTTCCAGAGGATCAATGTCCTGCCGAACTCTTCGAAGGAAATACTGTGTGGTTCAACCCCAATGCTTAATCAAAATCTGCATGTAATATGGGTTTTGTCTGCTTTTAATTACAAGGTGCCTAGCTATTCCTTACGTTTTTGTGTATTGTGGTTCGTTTTTTTTGTCCGAACCTCAACCTGTGATTGCTTGTAGATATTGTTCTTAACAACACTTTGCTTGGATTTATTGTGCTTGAATTTTAGTAATGTTAATTCGCATGTGTGTGAGCAGTACACTGGAAAACGATTCGAATTCATGCTATTCCTCGTCTTCAATCCTTCGATTGTAATATACGACTAGAGATCTAAGCACATCCCAACACTACATCAAATTACATGCCAATACTTCTCAAATTTCAACTTTCTTTAGGTGTATATTTCGAAGGTGATTAGTGTATTTCTCAAAAGCAAAACCAAAATTCACGTAGGGACCATGTAGTACAATAAAAATCTATTTTTTCCTAACTTAACTTTAAAAATTTTGTTTGCGTTCATGTCATTGAGTTGTGTGACTCGTAAGTAATCTTATTAATATATCTCTCCAGAATTCAAAGTGTAATTGTTCATCCTTGATCCGAAATGATAAGATTCTTACGTAGGGCAGCTGTACCACGTGTGTGATAAGGTTGATCAATCAGTACACATGAAAAGAGGTGTTTTGGGTATTCGCTTTAATAAAATAAGAATAGTACTTCTGGAACACATTTAAAATTTTCTGAGTTTTTATTGGGCAAACCCCATCAACACGTGGTACGTTTGTTTAGTTTTGGGTAAACTTTTTTTATTTTTTATTTTTAGGATAACGAGAAGGTTGAAAAAGCGCCCCAATATTTGGACACTTTCATAATTTGGCCCCAAAAGAAGAAACTATATAAAGTGAAGGCGCGTCCGGGCTAAAACCTTTCAATATTTTCAGCAAAGGAAAATGTCCGAGACTCCTCACCTACCTAGCGAACCAGAGCCGCCAAACCAACCCGACCCGCCCCAACTAAACCCCCTCACCCGCTGGTGCACCCATCACAACTTCAACCCCTTCGCCGATCCCATCGATTCCCGCAGCTCCGACGGCGACTTCTTCTCCGACGCCGCCTCCGATTCCGACCGTGACGTCAGCTGCTTCGTCACCGATCTCTTCGACCGTCGCGCCTCCTCCGATCATCATCCCCCCAGCGACTGCGTTCTCGTATCGGGTTCGGATTCGTTCGTGACCGAATTGGAGATCGAAGGTGACGACGGCGATGACCTCGGGTCAAATTCCAATTTGGGGCTAGGGTTTGGGGCCGAGTCAAATTCCCAGGGCTCCGGCTCTGAATTCGGTGACTTTCTAGCTCCGCAAGGGCTTCGGGTTGTTGGGTTGGAGTCCGATTCGGATTCGGATAACGATGAATTCGAAAGCAATCGGGTCAGCGAAGGTATCCAGTCGATTTGGGACAGTATTTTCATGGAGGAGCAGAGAAATGCGTATGAGAATTCTGAGTGGGAAGAAGTGGAGCAAAGCATCGAGCAGCCGGATAGTTCAATTGAGGGTGGAGGAGTGGAAGAGCTATCAGTGGCCTCTGGATTCTCTACTGAAGAAGAAGAGGTCCCCGAAGGAGCGGCAAGAAGCATTGAGTGGGAGATTCTATTGACAGTGAACAATTTCAGGAGGAATGTGGATGATGTGGAGCTTGATATAGAGACTGCTGAGTACATCGAAGCAATTTTCGGGCAGTTTGTGGAGAATGCTAATGCCTGTAAAGGCAGCCCTCCGGCAGCTTTGCGGGCTGTGGAGGACCTTCCTTTTGTGGAGTTTTCGGTGGAGGAGCTGAGCAAGGAGGAGGTGGTTTGTGCTGTTTGTAAAGATGATATAGTGTTGGAGGATAAGGTGAGGAGCTTGCCGTGTTGTCATTATTACCATCAGGACTGCATCGTGCCGTGGTTGAGCATAAGGAATACATGCCCCGTGTGTCGGTATGAGTTGCCCACAGATGATCTTGATTATGAAAGGAGCAAGTGCGAGAGGGCTGCTCGTGGCCTGTCCTGGGAATCACAGGTTAGGCTTGATTTTGAACGGTTTGTTTAAGGTAACAATGTGTCTATAATTCCTTTGGTCCGTGTAAAAATTGTACATAGCGTTTTTTGCGCAGTGTTATATCAGAGTGAAATTAAGCTTGTTGTATAGCCTTGAGTTGTCATTGTAATAAATTGATCTTGATGTTACTTGAGGTTGTGTTAGTAGTGTTCATGCACTAACCTCTCAAGGAGGGATAGTGATAATCAAGTTAAAGACGATGTTTAATTGTGATTCAATCTTCCTGAACTAAATATATGATAATATTTCAAATGTTATTTTTATGAGTGATTGATATGATTAAATGAATCTCATTACAGTAAATCAAGTGCAAGCTGCATTTGATCAAATAAAGTTGAATCAGTAACAACCTCTGTCCAACTGATGTTGCATTAAGAAATATAAAAGGAAAATCAAATTATATGCTCCTGATTAATTTGTTGGAGTTGTGATCCTGATAAATTGCTTTGATGTTACTTAAGGGGAATTAGTGAGCTTATGACCATTAGTTTAGAGAAATATGTTTAGAGCTCTGTCCCAAATTAGTTTTATACCCAATGCTTCTTTTAGAGTTCTGCTGTGAATGTACTTTGCCGGAGTCCTTCCTGCATTGTTCATTATGGTGCCAAGTGCACTGTTGAAATTTGCATTGGTTTATTAATAGTGTAAAGATTTAGCAGTACTTTTCATAGAACAAAAATTATTCAATGGGTCCGACAATATTACTGCTGTCCAAATAGATGAGGTTGTAGCAACTGTTGATTTACAATTTTACATTTTTTGGCTCCTTTATTTATAATGCTACTATCGTTTGCTAATTATTTGGCTTATTCTAGTGGTGCTACAACTCTCGATGAAAAAGGATAGAAGGGATTCATCACTCTTTTTCATTTGTGTTGGAAATATCATGATCACAAGGACCGTTAACATAGGAAATTGCTTATGTTGAAAGGCATTGTTGTCTTCCTGAACAATAGGGTATGATCTTACTTGTAATTGTAGTTTACAGTAGTTGCAGCACTCTTCCATCTTCTACCAGTATACCTTTGCTCATTTCTCAGCTCTGTCAGTTCAGTTTGTCCTGAGGCGCTCTAGCGCTGAGCCTTGTACATCATTATAAGGTAAAGGCTGTAGTTTCACTAGTTTCATTACAAGGCAAAGCCTACTACATTTTTCCTTTAAGCGCATTGATTGTCAGTTGAAAGATACCAGTCGGTATGTCTACTCTACAGTTTATACACATTCCCTTGCATTCTTCCAACAAATATGCAAGTCTGCATTCATTGAAATAATCAAGCAACTGTTATGTTGAAAATGGAATTTGGTGACGGTAACAAATAGGTGCAGGGCAGAGACTAGGCTAAGGAAGGGACATTGTTGCTTAGAAACCTGAACAAAAGCTATCAAAAAAATCCCAGGAGGGTCCACCAATATTCAGGAATAGAAATGGTGGACTCTCTTAGTCTATCCAAAAAGAAATATGTGAGAAACATATTTGCTGATCAAGTCGTTGGTAAATGTCCTCTCTCTTTTCTTCCTTGTGTATATTTTGTTCTCTACTTACTGCATGGCTGATTTGGTTATCATGGTTAGTTTAAAAGCCCAAGAGGAAACATCAATATCCGGTAATAGAGCTCATTTTACAATGTTATTCAGAACAATTAAATTGAAAAGTATATATGCAATAACCACCTTTACCAAAAACTGATATATCAAATTTGGTAAAATGACTAAATACCGAAAGTCTAAGAATTACCAGCTCAATTTTAAAACCAAGTACTTTAATTTTGAAGTTAATAACAACTGTAATTAAACCGATCAAATGATGGCTCTAGTTGAGCATCCATCACGACCTAGCTGATCTATTTAATCAAGTGCTTCCTCAAGTTTCAATCAAACAAGGCATGTAGATCAAATACCCTAGGCTTCATCAAAAAGCCCGCGGATCAAGTGGGCCGATGGAGGCCCGCCGGCCCGTCAAAAAATCCGTAAAAATCCGCCTTGGTGGGCCGATGGAGGCCCGCAAAAAAGCCTGTAAAAACCCGGCCCGGCCCGTTAAAAACCCGCTAGGCCCGGCCCGTAAAAGCCCGCAAAATATTTTATATATATATATATA
>LYNE01009025.1:0-11391 GCA_001662545.1 Rosa x damascena
ACTTGACCTAGTGGTAATATGATTTAATTAGAAGGATCTAGAATCCTAATCAATGCAGAATTACTTTCCTTGTATGATTGAGATTCTATGCATTGTAATTCTCTATATAAAGAGGCCCCTATTATCAATGAGAATACACAGCAAATTCCTCTCAATTCTCGTTTCCCTAAAACAGACTCCACTTTTATTATATATCCTATTTTAATTTTACTCTGCGTCTCTGCCTAAATGAAAACTCGTTTGTCAATGTCTATCATAATGTATAGAAGAAATTGAAGAATGGAGGGATAGATTAATATCTACCCTGATGTGAATTTGTTACGAGTTATGGGGGATGGGATGGTGATGGATATTTTTTATGGGTTTTTATGGTGAGAGGAAAATGAGAGAAAATCAGTTATTTGAGAAAGTAAAAGCAGACGACGTGAAAAAGAGTAAACGAATGCTATTATATTTTTACTTATCAGTTTCATTAAATCGATGACTTCAATAAAAAATATCTTGTATTATTAACATTTCAAAAAAAAAATTAAATAAATAAAATAAAACCTTGTATTACTAGAAAAGACGAGCTTAATAAGTTTGAAACTTACCGAGGCTTACCTCGGAGGCTCGGATCATATTTTTACTGAGGCTTAGTATTTGATACTATTCTCTTATTGGTGATTCATTAATTCAATTTCAGAGAGAAACTTGATCCAAGAAAGATTTTTTTTTTTTGGATTCTACCCATTACCACTAGACGAGACCATCACCAGTTCACCACTAATCAAAACCATCACATAGAAGATTGGTTGTCAACAAGGGAAGCCCCAACATGGACTACATATACCTTCTCTTGATCAAGATCCCATCGATGAGCCAACAATCAAACCCTGACCACCAAGGAACGGGAGGTGAGAATTCTCGCTGTAGGCGGCCATCGCTGAGACCACGAATAAACCCAAGAAACCTAGGTGGCCGAGCTCTCAAATCCCATACTAGACTAGGTTTCGGCATTCGCGCATTCAAACAAGCTTAACTAATTACAATTGCAATTGGGTGCTTCGATGTACATCTACATGTAATGGTGAATACGTACAATTTCTTTAGAGAATTTGGAGATGTTTAATTCAGCTAGCTTTCCATGAAGGATGAATGGACTAGCTCAATTGTAGCCTGTCATCCTAAAATATCAAGTAATAAGGTCCAATAATCTTTCCAGTAATCTTTACAACAAATATATATGCGTAAGGAGGTAATACTTTGCAACTTCATTAGTCACTAGGATCAAACTCCAAAAGAAATAGCTGCAGGAATAGTTTTTCAACCAGAGTAGCGCCAGATTAATTTATGGAGTATGATGAAAATATAACACCAACATATTGCGAGATGCAATGGAAATGATTCAAGACGTAACTAAGAGGAAAAGGATCGATCGACAACAATAATCAATTGAGAAAAAAGAAGCTAACATGACTGAAGTAAGAAAACCGAGAAAGGCCATCACTGATATAATAACTCAGTCTTCTATGAGGTTGAGGTAGGGGTCATCATGGGCCGGGCTAGGACCGACGCTACCTTAAATTTTAGGGCTTAGGGTCAGGCCGGGCCGGGCCTAATTAAAATCAACAAAATTTAGGGTCGGGTAGGATTGGGCCGGGGCTTAAATATGCTAACCATTACCCGCCCTAAAACCCCGATCTATTAGTGCCTAAAGGGCCGGACCGGGTTTCATTCTCATGGCCCATACCCTACCCTATTTTAAAAAGGGTCAGGCCGGCCCGCCCTAATGCAAGGGCCAGGTCGGGCGGGTTTAGGGCCTAAGGGCCAAATGATGACCCCTAGATTGAGGACATGCCTGATGAACAGAACTGTTCCCGTGACTTCTTCTCTGATAAGGAAAAGGAACGGGCCTGCTGCCACAGAATATGTTAGGATCCCTAGGATCCAAGCCAAGAAATGACATTGCAGAGAAAGGGAAATAAGAGAAAGCTAAAATTTCAATATTCTTCAATGATCCATGTTACAAGTCCTAGTGGTTATTTAAGCAAATAAAATATCTAGAAGTAGTGGACTCCCGAAACATAAAGCCCAAACAGGCCCATACAAGAATATGGCCTATATAAAGGTATAGAATCATAACATTTCCACCCACTCGAAGAACATGCTTGACCTCAAGCCTGAATTATCTTCCAAATTGTCCCTGCTCCATCATGCAAGTCATCACCCAAGCTTAGTACTTTTTTCAAACCCAAGAAATCAACAAGTGCAACAAACTGATCTGCGAGATAATCCACATTAAGAAGAGAAAAATATGAAGATATCACATCAGCTCCCAACTCATGCCTTGGTAAAAAACATTGTAAACTGCAGGTTGTAGTAGCTCTTGTATCTGTATGCTGACCAAGAGTATTGGTATAGTAGCAGCTTGTGAGTAGAAACAGTAATAACTTCTTAGTAGTCAGTGCATGTGTCGCAGCAATTGTCCTACTTGTTGCATCCGAACTAGTGCCATTATACCGAACACTATCGACATCGGTGGATGATGTTTTTATGCCTGGAGAAGGAAAAAAAGAGTGACTTGAAGTAAATATGCAAAGCTCAGCTCTTTGTTTCTGACCCAACCACCAAAATGCTTCTATCAGAGTGTTGTAGAACCTCATTCCCAGGCCACATTCGTCAGATGTTAGTTTGTCAAAAACATACTCTACCATCTGCCAGTTAGAGTTGTCATCATAGTCTCCCTTGATGATCTGCTCCATCACTTGAGGAATATTTGATACCTATTTGTGAGCATCTCATTCCGCAACTTAGTGGCATCATCCCACCTGTCAATCTTTGCATAAACAAGATGCATCAGGTAATAGCACATGACTTTGGGCAATATCACTGAGGCTTTAATATCTTCAAAGTGCTCCTCATTAACAAGACCTCCAAAACTCAGTTGCTCAATGGACACATGTGGGTTGCAAGTCTTCTCATAAATTGCAGAGATAACCAAACGTGAAATTTCAGAAATTTCAGAAACTGCAGTAGTGATAAGTGCATAGGGCCAACCTTGATGACCTTCACAGATCATATTAACTTTAGTGGCATGCTTGCAAATGTTTTCTTCTATCGACCACACATAGTCACAAAAGGAAAATTCCGATCCAGGAATCCACACTAGATGGATAATGTTACTGTTCTTCTGGCTTGAAACCTTGGCAAAGAGACGACTTTTATCATCCAAGGTAACAACAAAATCAGAAATTTGCAAGGCCCAGTGCCAAGACTTAGAACCAATACATTCTTCATTGACGTTATGAAAAGAATCACATTTATCATCATATTGGTCCAGCCAGTAGCTTGAGTTCAGCTCTATTGTTAGCTTGTGTACTGACGAATCAACTTTTTGGAGTGCTCCAAGATGTGAATCAGCAAACCATTTCACTTTCAACTCTACGTGATATGCTTTAATAGCACCAGATGCCTCCAAGCTCGCAATGTTAACCACAGGTGTGAAAAGAAACTGCAAGATCTGAAGATCTTCAGAACATCCACTTTACATTTAACTTGAGGCACATGCAACATAATCTTTGTTTCATTCTTGTGTGCAGAACAACCACATGTTTTTTTATTTTTATTTTTTAATTGTGGTAGAAAATCACATATATTAAAAGTGGGTCAGGATCAATGGGCACATTATTTGACACAATTTTTTACACTTATTTGAAGCCCTTAGATATAAAATCATTGAATGGTCTTGATTAATTCTAAAAAATGACATGGCATTTGAGTTTTATTCCAGAAAAAAAAAACATAAAATTAGATGAAAATTTTCTTTTTTATAAAATAAATAAAAATAAAAACTAAGATCAGAGAAGAACACAATCAAAATCTAACAGAATCAAAACAAGAATTCCCTCTTCTAAACATGAACTCTTTCATTAATTTATAATTGGTTCAGCAAAAGAGTACTTCACCTTAACATAATCATGGCAAAGAGTTCACTTTTCACCACTCTCCCTTGCGGCCTTGCGTACCTTCAGTAAACTTCTTACAGCTTTTTTAAGGCCGTTTTACAAATACTTTTCCTCGCAGAATACATAAGATGTGATGCGCCCTCTCCCTACCAAATCCATCACTAGTTGGGAGCCCAGAATAGTAGACTGATTTCCTTGGTTATATGACAAATTTAGCAAAAGTTATCATAAATCAAGATCAGATGTTATACTCACAATTTTCTATTGCTTAATAGTATTAACCCAAATTGTGAAAACCTAAATCGTAAAACAAGTAATAATCTATATCTCTAATTCGATGGTTATATCAATCCTCGAATGGTTTCAAAATTGGTCCTTAGACTCTTTAATTTGTAGTGACAATTGAAAGTTTGGGCAAATCATTTTGCTTGTAGATGTTTTGGTGTTACTAGCTTAAGCTCTGTGTCAGAGTTCCTCTATAGAGGATTGGATTATTTGTTTTCTCTCTTTATATTTTGAGCAGATTTTGTAATAAGAACGTCATTCCCTCTTTGCCAAAAGCTGAGTTCTTGTTCTTCTCTTGGTTCTTTTTCCTAGTGTTCTTTTGTTTGTTCTAATCTTTTTTTTTTCTTTATAAAAGATATAAAGGAAATTAATCTAATTCTCAATTTATTTTTTTGTTGGGA
Source organism: Rosa x damascena (assembly GCA_001662545.1). NCBI lineage: Eukaryota > Viridiplantae > Streptophyta > Magnoliopsida > Rosales > Rosaceae > Rosa > Rosa x damascena. The sequence continues at coordinate 4,634 of LYNE01009025.1, forward strand.
AGAAATTTAATGTCACGTCATTAAAGATAATTAATCAGAACCATTAAATGCTTTTATATCTAAGGGCTTTAAAGAAGTGTAAAAAATTTTGTCAAATAATTGGTCCATTGATCCTGACCCATTAAAAGCAGGTCGTCCCTTGCTTTTTTTCATCTGGGTCGACAGAAAGCTTGCTTTGCGAAATCCTGAAACACCCTTGCTTTGCAAAATCATGAAACACCCTCAATTGTGTTTGGATGAGAGAAAAAATGATGGAATTTAATTGAAAGTGAGGATTTCATAATTCCTAAAAGCCAATTCCCTCGTTTAGCATTATCAGATTGGAAATTTTAAATTTCTATGTGGAAAAAAATGAAGGAATTCATTATTTAAATTCCTTACTGTTCAATTAAACCCTAATTTGTGTTTGGCCCAAACCCTAGGTTACTTGCTTTAGTGGTAATAGGATTAAATTAGAAGGACCTAGATTCCTATTCAATGTACGATTACTTTCCTTGTATGATTGAGATTCTATGCATTGTAATCCTCTATATAAAGAGGCCCCTATTATCAATGAGAAGACACAGAAAATTCCTCTTAATTTCAGTTTCTCTACAACACGTTATCAGCACGAAGCCCTAACCCTGAAACTCTAAATTCGTAGCCTTCAAATTCCAGATACCACCGCCGCCCACCTTGAAGATCCAAATTTCAGGAAGCCAGAACCGGCGGTGCCACCTTCAGAATCGGTCAAAAAATACCCGAACCGGCTGTCGGAAATACTGAAAGCCTCTCTGCTCGGTTCGAAGACGTCCTCACCGCCACATGCAGCCATACTCCACCACTTGCAGCGTCTCCACTCCAGACACTCGAAACTGGAAATTTAACCACCAGAATCCTCCAAAAAGTCCCTGAACCGCTCACCAGAAGTTCGCCTGCCCTGAACCGCCGCCTCACCTTCAGCCTGCAGATCCTCCCCCTGTCCTGTCTCTGTAAGCCCAGCGAAGCCTAGAAGCACAGTGCAGCCCAGAAGCCCAGCTACGTGGCCTACTGATGTCAGCCTGCCACGTCAGCATCCAGTCAGCCCTCTGACGTCAGCATCAGAGCGCCACGTCAGCACCTGCGGTCAACGTCGGTCAACCTTTTCCGACGACTTTTCCTGCCAACTTTTCCGGTCAAGATTTCCGGCAATTTTTCAAGGTAAACTTTTCTAAAAGTTCCCGTTTTTGAAGTTTTTATTACTTTTCTCTTCTTTTTATCGGGGACTTCCAACATCCCTTCTTCTACCCCCCTTTCTTCTTCATAAGGGAGACCAAAAAGCTGAATTATGGGGGTTCGTGCTCACTCCAAGCTTAGAGCTTGTAGAGTCCTCCAAACTTAGAGTTTGTTGAGAAGAAAACGATCGACCACATACATCGTTGTTTTGATCTAATCCTTAACCCCTCTTGGAATCGGATTTTCTTAGAAGTGACTACGCTCAGAAATTTTATAGTTTTTTGTGGTAGCCCTTTTCGCTCCTAAACTAACCCTATTTTCTTGGTGTTTTTCAGGATAAGTAACCAGAACAAGTTGAGCTTCGCTCCACTAGAGACAACAGGCACAGGATACCACAAGTGGGTCCGTGATGTGCGCCAGCATCTTAAGGCTGATGGGATCCTGAGTACGATCCAATAGCCAAGTCAAGATGTGCTTACTCCTCAACAAGCTGCTGCTTTTGAAGCAAATAGACCTAAGAGAGAGGCGAATACAGCTAAAGCCATCATTCTCATGACAAGGCACATGAATGACGCTCCAAAATGAGTACCTCAATGAGGAAGACCCAAGAAAACTATGGGTAGAACTCGAGCAGCGTTTTGGCAACGTCCGTGATTCCGTGCTTCCAGACTTAGAAGTGAGATGGCATAGCCTCCGCTTCTGTGATTTCAAGTCTGTACTTAACTACAATTCTGAAGCACTTCGTATCAAGTCTATGATGGAATTCTGTGGACAGAAAATCACTGATACGATGTTGATCGAGAAGAGTCTCTCCACCTTCCCCGTCTTTGCATTGATGATAGCCAAGAACTATCGGATTGATGTCAATGCTAGACGTATCACAAGATTTCATGAGCTAATTGGTGCCATAAACGTAGCTGAAAAGCACGACAACATACTTGTGAAGAACTATAACTCTAGACCCGTGGGAACCAAGTCAAATACGGAGTCTAATTATAGTCGCGCCTCCAAGGGAGGACGCAAAGAGCGAAACCCTAAGAATAGGGATAATCCTGGACGTTCTGGTCCATATTCTCGCCCTAAAGAGGAAGGAAACAGCCAAGATAGGCGTGCACAGAACCGTGGAGGTAAACGTGTGAAGAGAGAGAGAGAGGCCAAGCCTCTGGTTATGGTTATGACGCCACCAAAGGCAATAGCTGTCTTCATAGTGCTCCCAAAGCGCCTCGATCAAGGGAACCTGACCATAATGATGCTTTTCTCAGATGTTGACTACCTGGACATTAGGCAAGGTCGTGTAAAGCATCCTAGAACGTTGCAAACGCATACAAGATGTATCGTGATGCAAGAGAGGCAAATTACGTGGAACAAGAAGATCATGATCGCGATCTCGATCTAAGGGTGGAAGACTACAAGAATCAAGACCCAGAAATTGGCGATTTTGATTAAGTGTTTTTATTTTCCAAGAGGTGTAGGCAATTGCCATATTATTATAGTAAATGCCAATGGTACTAGTCTTTCTACAAAGAGGCGTACTCAATGTAAGTGTGATGTCTAGGAAGGTTCTGAGATAAGTGGTACTTAAGTGAGCTTTGCTCCACCGATATCTCACCACTCACCTGGTCACATTTGCATTGAAATTACCAAAAGGAGTTAGACGACTACCATTGTTTTGCATTAGCTAGTTTATTGGATTAGAATCTTTTTAAAGAAACGATGATGTAATTCCGTTTGGCTTATTAATAAAAGTTGAGTGCTTTTCTTTATGAATCCTTTTTAATTATGAGCTTTTCTTTTAGGAATGGATAAACTACAATGTCTTGAGGATAGTGCGACTACGCACACCATTCTACGACATAGGCAATTATTCTTAGAGATATTGCCTACATATTCCTCTATGACTACGATGGCTGGGCCATCAGGTTTAGTTCAAGGACATGGAATGGCCTAATTCCTATTGCCAAACGGAACCTTGATTAAAGTCACTAAAGCTCTCTATGCTCCTAAGGAAAATCAAACCTTATTGAGCTTTAAACATATAAAAGCCAACGGATTCCATATAGAAACTCATAATGAGAACAGAAAAGAGTTCCTTTGCATTACCTCTAATGATTACGGATGAAAGCGCATCTTAGAGAAGCTTATGTGTCAATGTAGTGGACTTTATGTCACTACAATTCGACCAATTGAATCCAATAATGTCATAAGAGAAGATCTCTTAGATTCAGACACATATTGGCTTTGGCATGACTAACTAGGGCATCCTGGTCGTGACATGATGCTCCATATACAAAAGACTTCACACGGACATCCATTCTTCAGAGTGAGAAGAAACAAGAATCGAAAATTGATTCCTGGACTTAGCAAGACCGCAACAATTGTAGCTTCTGGCGCTGCAGCCATCTTGGGGCCCCATAGGGCTGCCCAGGTCCCATGTGATGATGCCATCGATGGCACCAACCATGAGCATGATGCCATGGTTGCCTCTCCTAGTGGCCATGACGCCACACATACCAATTTCCATGGCTCTAATGCCATAATGGGAGATGTAGTCACACATTTTGCATCCAATAACGCTACAGACGCTCAGGCCCAACCAAAATCCTCCTTGGTTGCTTCTAAGGCCCCTCTCTCATTTTGCAAAGCCTGTTCATTTGGAAAATTAGGACCAAGACCGTTCTATGCAGAGGATCCCAAAATACTCATTCCGTTCTTATAGAGAATCCAAGGGGATATCTGTGGACCAATTCAACAATCATGCGGATACTTTATGGTATTGGTTGATGCGTCGACACGCTGGTCACATGTCGTGCTGTTGTCCACTCGAAATGCTGATTATGCTAAACTCCTCGCCCAGATTATCCGTCTATGGGCTCCTTACCCAGATCATCCTATTAAGTCGATTCGACTTGATAATGTCGGGGAGTTTACATCGAAAACGTTCGATGACTATTGCATGTCACTGGGGATTGATGTAGAGCATCCAGTTCCCCATGTTCATACCCAAAATGGTCTTGCAGAAGTTGCTATCAAACGACTACAGATGATAGCACGGACGTTGGTTATGTACACCAACATCCCTGTTTCTGCTTGGGGATATGCAATATTGCATGCAGCGACACTAATTCGTCTACGATCCACTGCAACCCAATCTTAATTACTCTGCGTTACAGCTAGTGACTGGGTATGAGCCTGATATCTTGCACTTACACATTTTTGGGTGTACCATTTATGTGCCTATTACGCCGCCATAGCGTACTAAGATGGGTCCACAATGACGAATGGGCATATACGTTGGATATGAATCTCTAACCATCGTTCGCTACCTTGAACCATTGACAGACGATCTCTTTACAGCTAGATTTGTGGATTGTCACTTTGATGAGACAGTCTTCCCATCGTTAGGGGGAGATAAGAACACATATGTTCAACAGGAACGACAGGAATTGTCGTGGTCTGTCCCCACTATGTCTCATCTCTATCCCTGTACCGCACAGCCAGAACTTGAAGTGCGAAGAATAATCGATCTCCAGAACGTAGTAGACACTCTACCTGATGCGTTTTCTGATGTTGCCAAAGTGACGAGATCACACATACCTACTGCAAACGTGTCTGCAATGATTGATGTCACAAATAATGGACATAACGCCACTCCTGTGACACAGGAGATGGCATCATTGCCTAGAATGGTAATGATGTGGCGTCTTTGGCAGCAGGTCCAGCAAGGAAGCGCGGTAGACCGATTGGTTCGAAGGATACTCGCCCTAGAAAGAGAGCGAATAAGGCACAAATAAATCCTTTGATCATCGATACTCAAAATCTGTCCCATGAGAATGTTCTGGATTATGGTTATGTCCAAGAGACATCATTGGGGGATGCCTCAATGTCAGAACCTATCCCTGAGAATGTAGAGATCTCTATTAATTACACTAGTATACATGGGACGTGGGAAAGAAACTCCATCATCATTGATGATGTATTCGCGTATTCAGTGGCGAGTGAGATTATTGAGACCGATGACATCGAACCACGCTCCGTTGATGAATGCCAACGTAGAGCTGACTGGCCAAAATGGAAAGATGTGATCCAGGCAGAACTTGATTCTCTAGCGAAAAGAAAGGTATTTGGCAAAGTTGTACCAACACCCCCCAACACCAAACCAGTTGGTCACAAATGGGTATTCTTTAGAAAGCGTAATGAGAAAAACGAGATTGTAAGATACAAATCTCGCCTTGTGGCGCAAGGCTTCTTACAACGCCCTGAAATCGACTATGAGGAGACCTATTCTCCCGTAATGGACGTCATTACGTTTTCACCATGGGAAAGACCGTGATATCTTGGAGGTCTACAAAGCAGACCTTAGTCGCTACCTCTTCGAATCGTGCAAAGATTATTGCTCTTCACGAAGCAGTTCGTGAATGTATATGGCTTAGGTCCATAGTCACTCATGTTCGAAGCAATTGTGGTCTGAAGTCTACCACAGATGAGCCAACAAGCATTTATGAGGATAATGCTGCTTGCATTGAACAAATGAAGCAAGGTTACATCAAAGGCGACAACACCAAGCACATATCGCCTAAATTCTTCTGCAATCAGCAACAACAGAAGCTCCTCAAGATCAAAGTGAACTAAGTTCGATTTGAAGACAATGTGGCAGACTTGTTTACTAAGTCATTGCCCAAATCCACGTTCGAGAAACATGTGGCAAGAAATGGATTGCGGAAATTATCTGAACTCCTATGATCGTAGTCATCAGGGGGAGGCGTAGACATCAGAGGGAGATGTCTACATGTTCGTCTCGAATCGTAAAGGGTGTGTTGTGCTCTTTTTCCCATTCGACCGAGGTTATTTTTGTCCCACTGGGTTTTTGTTACTCGGCAAGGTTTTTAACGAGGAAACGAGAGATGCACCGCGTTTGGGCAACACAAGGGAGAGTTTTCAAGTAAACCCTAATTTGTATTTGGCCCAAACTCTAGGTTACTTGCTCTAGTGGTAATAGGATTAAATTAGAAGGATCTAGATTCCTATTCAATGTACGATTACTTTCCTTGTATGATTGAGATTCTATGCATTATAATCCTCTATATAAAGAGGCCCCTATTATCAATGAGAAGACACAACAAATTCCTCTCAATTTCAGTTTCTCTACAACACTCACTTCAATTTCCACCAAAATAGGTGTCATTTTCGAATTCTTTTGCTGTATTCAATTTTTATTTCCAAAACAAGACTTTTTTCTATTTTATCTTTTTATTTGTTTTAAACTTTCTTAATTTATTACACATTTCAAATCCTAAATAGATGCAATCAAACTAATGGAATTTTAGATTGATGGAATTAAAGATTCCATCATTTATAAATTCCTACGTTATAATTTTCTCATCCAAATGCACCCATGAAAATAAAGATCGAGTCAACCATATCTAATTTTGATGGAGGGCTTGCTCGATTCCTCCTCTAATTTACATTCGTTGTCTTCGTCAATTTCTGGTCCTCCACGGCTCCACCATATCGGGGGTTCTTCTGTCTCTCTGTCTCTCTGTCTCTCTCTCCGTCTCTCTCTCTCT
>LYNE01009026.1:6551-17316 GCA_001662545.1 Rosa x damascena
GAGGTAGTCCCTATCGTGGAACCTCTTGAGGCTCCTGTCAATGTTCCTGTTCCTCAGCAAGCTCTGCCGTCAATATTAGAGCAATTGGCACGTGTGCTTGAAGTGACTCCCCTTGGAGTCGTAGATGATGCTAGAGAAGGCCTTCGCCGCCTCTTGGGCCTTGATATTCTGATAGTTGGCGCGCCTGTGAGAGCTTTAGAGTACCTCCAAGTTCTTCTTCTCGAGCATACCATTACTGAAGACCAATTTCGCAACATAGACAAGCTACTGGAGGATCTTCCAGGGTGGCTAAATTAGAAGGTAGCCGCAACGACCCAGGATAGGTGGGCCAGGGCACAATATCAGGCCCTCGCCCAACAGACAATCTCCTCGCGCAACTTCTTGGGTGAATGAGCCATCCTCATTAGGGACTTGAGGCTCTCGCAGAATCATCTTCGGTCCCAAGTTTAAGACCTTCAGACCCAACTAGCCGCCGTGACGGTCAGGCTTGCCCATGAGGAACCTCTACTGGCGTAGCCATTAGCCACTTATGAGGCATTATCTCAAAATATGGCCCAGGCTTGCACGGCAGCCCAACAAGCGGAACGAGCCGCTGCTGATGCCAGCTTCCGTTTGGATGAACATTTCCTCTGCCTAACTTATGCAGGCCGAGGCCTTTAGGCTCATTATTTTGTACTAACAAAATCAGTATTAATATTAGTTATCTATTTAGCCCATTCACTTCTTTTTTGTGTGCACTTAATTTTGCCTCATCTGTTCATTAAACTGCTTCGAAAAGATAATCTCGAAAATGGACGGTTACCTTGAAGACAGTTCCGTTTCCCACGTGTCTTTAATTTCCTTCATTTCCGAGATCATGGCATTCAATTCTTATTGATGGCGTTGAATCTGCTTCAACTGTCCATCAAAGGGCTAAGGCCACTGAGGTTGGCCTTATAAATACCTGTACTTGGTGGAAGTGAGAATGCATGCAACCATGGCTTATCCAGAAATAACTTTGCGAGCCCTACTTCTTTTCCTTCTCTTTCTGAAATCTTCCCATCATAATCTCGCTCTCAGGCTCTAGATCTTAGGCTTTATGGCTTAATCTCAAGTCTTGGGTAGGCCTTATGGCCTAATCTCAAGTCCAGCCGCATGTCTTTGGCCTCAGAAAGTCTGGATGGGATTCACCGGTTTCAGTTAGGATGAAAAACACATGGCGCTCCTAACATAGTATACCACATTATGGGGAGTCCTTCTCCTTAGGTTCCCTCGCGCGAAGCAAACCGAAGAAGGGTGGGAGGCCACCCAAGGTCGAACGCTCTTCTTCGGTGCCCTACCTTAGGGGTTTAACGAACAAACTTATGTTTTTCCCCTGAGGGAGTTGAGGCAACTGGGCTGCGCTCTCCTCATGATGACAACCTTCATCCCGGAGGATAACCACCTAGAAGGGCCGCGATGGATTATTTCCTTCCCTATCCTTACAGTACAAATGATAGGAGCTACAGCTCAGATCTGAGGAAGGGTGACCATCATGCTGCCCCTCCTAGCAGAAAATCCAGAAACTCTTAGGAGATCTGAAGTCCAATGTTTCAGCCACTTTTGGCTTTGAGTCTTGCAAATGCGAATGTACTTGTATTGCGCGCTTTTGGCCGCAAAGCCACTTTATGAATACAATCTTAGTTCTTTCGCTACTTTTTATAATATAGTAAGGCCTCTGGTATAGGCCATGTCAAACGTGCTCAAACTCTTAACACTTATTGTCAAAAGAATTGAAAATTTTCTCAAATTTAAATGTAAAATTGTTGAAAAAATTAAAGAAAAATCAAATCAGAGAAAAAAAGGCCGCGAATACAAGGCCTGAAGGCATAGACTGTTGCCCCCCTAGTCTTACTAGGTGAAGCGAATACACGAAAATGGGGCTACTGAAGAGGCCTAAGTGTAAGGGAGGACGCGAACATAGTAAGACTATGTTTGCCCCCCTGTCACAGGAACAGGTGGATCTGGGGGATCTTCAAATTCCCAGACACTTGGGTAATATTTTTTCAAGAACCTGCATTGATTGGGTTGCGATGGAGTTCGCCGTCCAAATCCTTAAGGTGAAAAGCTCAGCTATAGAGAATTCGGTGAATCACAAAAGTTTCTTCCCAACGCGGAGTCCATTTGCCGCAGCCTGTCAATTTTTCACCAAACGGCAATACCGCCTTCCAAACCAACTCACCTTCTTTGTAACTACGGCCATGCGTCCATTTATCATAGGCTAGAGCAATGCGTTGCTTTTCCATCACTAGGCAGTCCAAAAGCCTCTAAGTGATTCTCGCTAAGATCCTCATGCTCCTGCCACATAGCCTAGACATAGTCCTCACCGATCAAATGATGTTGATCCTGCACGCATAGGGACTGAACATTGAGCTCCAAAGGTAGAACTGCGTCATGACCGAACATTAAAGCATAGGGCGTGGTGGCAGTAAGGTTCCGCTTGGAAGTGCGATAGGCCCATAGTGTCTCATACAGTGTTTCGTGCCACTGGCGAGGGTTCTCGACAAGCATCTTCTTCAGTAAGGTGATGATAATCTTGTTACTGGCCTCCGCTTGACCATTGGATTAAGCGTAATAGGGTGTGCTGTGGATAAACTGGATGCCCAATTCATCGATGAGCTTCTCTACGGCACCACCCATGAATGCTACCCCCCTGTCAGACACCAACACCTCAGGGATGCCAAACCTGCAAACAATATTGTGAAAGATGAACTGGTGAATGGTGGCGCCAGAGGCCTCCTTCAAAGGTTCAGCCTCTACCCACTTCGTGAAGAAGTCAATAGCGACGATGATGAACTTGTGCTGGAGAGAAGAATGAGGATGAATCATTCCAATCAAGTCCAATGCCCAGCCTCGCGCAGGCTAAGGTTGAATAATAGGCTACATAGGGATATTTGGAACGTGCTAGACTGGTCCATGTGCCTGGAAATCTTGGCATCCTTTCGCGAACGCGATACAGTCCTTTAAAATACTAGGCCAAAAATACCCATGCCTCCGGATTAGCCAATGCATCTTTTGACCCACTTGATGGGCTCCACACAAGCTGGCATATGCCTCTCACATTAATCGCTTTACTTCACGGCCATACACACATCGGAATTCGATACCATCTTCGCCACGTCGTGGCAGTTCGCACCTCGGAGGAAGTAATTTAGTGCAAGGAAACGGATCTTCCTGTCTGCAGTGGGATCTGACTGCTTGATGTAAGCGGTCAAAGGTATACGCCAATCCACGTCAATAGGATCTAAGACAGCCACTGTTGCGCCATCAGGTGGGTCAGGCCGCGCAAGCCATGAAGGCAGCGTGCGTCGCTCAACCTTGAGAATTCTCTCGCTAACCCCATATTTCAAGGTAATGCCAATAGCTAGCTGAGCGAATTCATTTGCAGCAAAGTTGCACTCGTGAGGAATATGTTCTAAGTCCACGTCATCAAATTGGACAAAAAGCTCAAGAGCGCGCTTAAGATAGGGGGCGAGTAAATAGCTGACGCACCTGAACTTTTTGCGAAGCTGGTTGACCACGAGCAAAGAGTCGTCGCATTCCTGGATGTCTTTGACTCTGAGTTTTAGCAACACTTCTAGGCCTATAATGAGGGCCTCATAATCTGACTGGTTATTAGTGCACTGAAACTCCAACTGGAAAGAATATGAAAAACGATCGACGGCTGGGTTTTCCAAAACAACCCCTGCCCCTGCTAGCGTATCTGTGCGTGAACCATGAAATATAGTACCCAGGGTTGCAGTGAGACAATGGCTTGATATAGCGCAGTGTACTCTGGTAATCACGCCAAGTCCGGGCGATCTAAAGTTTCAACGGCTACTTCTAAATCTCTCACTGCGAGGACATCCAGCATAGGGTGGTGTGCCAAAAAATCTGCAATGGCTTGCCCTTTAATTGCCTTTTGCGGGACATACTGTAGTGAGAATTTTGATAAGGTGAGCACTCACTTACCAATACGACCTCTCAAGATAGGGCGCAATAGCATATACTTAACTAGATCGGTTTAAGCAATAATGCAAGTAGTAAATGATAACATGTAATGCTGCAACTTGCATGCTGAGAAATATAATGTAAGACACAACTTTTCCATTGGAGTGTACCTTGTTTCGCAATCTGTGAGTGTCCTACTGAGGTAAAAAATGGCATGCTCTACGCCCTATTCATCATCCTGAGCGAGTAGGCTACCAATGGAAGCCTCAGCTGCTGAAATATACAACTTTAATGGAAATCCAGCTCTGGGAGGAACGAGCACTGGCGGGCTCGCCAGATAGGCCTTGATTTTGTCGAAAGCCTCTTAATGTTTAGGTTCTTACACAAACTCATTTTGTCCCTGCAACTTCAGTAGTGGGGAAAAGGGATGGATTTTACCTGCAGAGTTAGAGATGAATTGTCGCAAGAAGTTAATCTTACCCAGCAGTCACTGCAATTCTTTCTTCATTCGCGGGGGAGATGCGTTGATAACAGCGTTTGCCTTATCTTCAAGGACCTCGATGCCCCTTTGATGGACAATGAATCCCAGGAAATCGCCTGCTTGAACCCCAAAGACGCACTTAGCGGAGTTCATCTTGAGCTTGTGTAGTCGCATGTGCTCGAAGACCTTTTTGAGATCTGTGATATGATCCCCTCGCTTCCTAGATTTCATGACCATATCATCAATGTAAACCTCTAAGATCTTCCCCAGTAGGTCATGGAAGATCAGGTTCATGGCCTTCTGATACGTGAACCCAGCATTCTTTAGACCAATAGGCATGAGCACATATTCGAAAACGCCCGCAAATCTCGGGCAACAGAATGCAGTCTTGTGTCTGTCCTCCTCCGCAACCGGAATTTGGTGGTCCCCTGCGGTTCTGTCCATGAAGGACAACAACTCATGTCCTGCTACTACGTCTACCAACATATCCGCGACCGGCATGGGGTAGGACATCTTTAGGTGTAGCCATATTAAGGTCTCTATAATCCACGCAGACCCTCATCTTGCCATTCTTTTTGCGAACATGCACTATATTAGACAGCCACTAATTGTACTTGGCCACCCTGATAATGCCTGACTTGTGTATTTTTTTCAACTTCCTCTTTGACCAGAAACTGGGTCTCAAAGTTCATTCTTTGAGGCTCTTGCTTCACAGGCCTCTTGTCGGAGAGTGTTGGCAGCTGATGGCATACCAAGTCTGGTGACAGGCCTGGCATATCTTCGTATCTTTTAGCGAAGCAATCCTTGTATTCTAGCACTAAGTCGATGAGCCTCTGTTTCTCGTTAGGCTCTAAATAAGCGCTGATAGCCACTTCCATAGGCTCGTTGATTGTTCCGAGATTGACCTTTTCAGTAGGGTCCCTGACCTTCGAAGGTGTATCGTCTAAAGCTGCTGGAGCAAGCTGAATATCTTATTCTTCCTCTTCTTGGTCATTGAACTCTTCATTAATAATCTCTAAGGTCGCAACTCGATCATAGGCCTCTTTTTCCACCAAGTACAAGGATAGCCTTTTGTACAAAGAATGGAAGGCCTTTATCCCTTCCTCTAGAAGGTTGTAGTCCATTAATTACTGAAAGTATTGGGCACAGCATGGCCGGGCCTTTCCAGGTCCTCCTTTGCTAGCGTGAGCCCTCACTGTGCCAATTCCGAGGCCGTCACCCCTGTGGGGCGGCCCTTATTGTCAATGCCACTGACCTGCAATAGAGTGATTGGCACTAAGTAGTACCTAACATCTACATAATTAGCGAAAATAGGGAATGGACGAGGATCATCCTTGATCACCTCATCCTTGTCAGTAACCCTGTTCCACATAATCAGTTCTTGATGGAGAGTAGACGGAACACAATAGCTCCGGTGAATCCATTCCCATCCTAGAATGGTGCTATAGGCTGCATAACAGTCCTTCACAAAGAAAGCATAAATCCCCTCTGCAGGGCCGACTTTGATACGTAGGAATAGTAAACCCAATGTCTTTGTTACAGTCCCCGCGAAATTCTTAAGCATGAGGGACGTAGACTGGATTTTCTCTTTCTTGAGTCCAAGTGGCTGCATGGTTCTTGTAGTAATGACATTAACCGCAGCTCCGGTATCGACCATTATCTTGCTAACCTTGTTGCCCCCGATTTCCGTCATGATATACAACGGCCGCATGTGCTAAACCATAGCAGGTGTTGGTCTTGCAAAGCTCATGAAGAACTCTTTGTTGCTGACCTCTTCAGTGTCAAGGACAACTACCTCTTCTACAGGTGTGATGTTGCTGCTAAGGTAATCTACAAAGGGTGATCATTCCTTTCCTCGGTTTTTGTACACTCCTGCGCGACGACTGGTGAAGCATATCTCGCGGGGAGTACATAAACCACGTTGCAGGAGGTGTCAACCACTTCTGTGTCATCCAAGTCGTCTTCAAGGTTAAGATTGGGTTCATCGACCGGTATGTTAGTGTTAAACTGCCTAGCCACTAGAGCTACCAATGATTTGTCCGCTAGGGGCGGCTTTTGTTCTTGGCCGTGTTCTGTTATCGCGGCGCCTTGTCTTGGTAGGTTTGACTCTGGTTTATCTTCTGGGACCTGCTTAGAGGGCACGACCACTAGGCTTTGAACTTTCTTAGGTTTCCACTGCAAGCTATCTGAAGGCTTGTCTTTGCCCCCTAGTCTTTCAAAGACCGAAGATTTGGTCTCAGGTTCCTCGCGAAACAACCTGCACATAATACATGGTCGCCTAGTGGGCGTGCTTTCCCTCCTAACTGGCGGTGGTATTCTTTCTTTAGTGATCCTATAGAAAATACTGGGCCTAGAAACCCCTGGCTCCGAAGTTACTTGCTTTTGAAAGCTGCGGGGAGCCACCAAAGGCTTAGCTGCTAGTGCCTCCATGTCCCTCTGATATTGTTCAGGGGATTTGACCAGTTGCGAAGGCCTGATCAATCACTGATCCAGAGCCTCTAGTGTTCTCTTGGCCTCTCCAAACTTGCGCTGCAGCTTCCTCTTTTTGGAAGGGCTGATCTCTACTACCTTCCCCTTTTCCCTGGTGTACCACTTAACTACCTTGATGGAAGAGGTCGAAGAAGGCAGAATGTATGGCTTGATCAGGATGTCTTTGTGTTTGTCCCTAGCCTTTTCCTCTTGGCTCTGTTCGGCTGCGGCCGCCTTCAATTTCTTGAACAAGTTGGAATCCTTTGGGGATGGTGGTGATTCCATCTTGTCCCTTGCTTTTGGACTAGAGGGTTGATAATTTCGTGATGGCGAAGCCCACTTGATTGGCGCGAAAAAGCCAAAACGAAATGTCTGCTCGACCTCTTCATGGGAGACTTGGATGCCACATTCCTCCTTGCAGCGCGAGCATAAGACCACTGGCGAAGCCTCGCTAACAGGTCTGGCCTTCTTCTTTCCTAGGACCTCATCCATATCTTCTTCTAGACCCTTCGTAGTCAGGTCCAAGGTTGGTTTCCTCTGGTTCTTATTAGTCTAATTTACATCGACCATATTGACTCAAGTGTCAGGAAAAGGGTTCAGGTCTACTAGTGCTGTCGCGGTCACCGAAGCTTCCACCTGCAAACTACCATTATTGAGCCATACCTGAATCTGATCCTTCAACTTCACACAGTTAGCTGTGTTATGATTCCATAGGTTGTGGAATTTGCAGTACTTTTTTCCTTTCAGCTGATCTGGTCGAGGGAATGGTCCAAAATCTGTCTTCACCATCTTCACGGCTATCATTTCATCTAAAATCTCATGTGCCTTATTGGCATTACATGTGTATGTCGCGAACTCAGGTTTGGTGAAGGTTACAGATTTGAGCTTAACAGGCTCCTTAGATATTTTCAACTGCTTGAGGGCTGAGTTCTTCCTTCCTTTCAGCTTAAACGCGGAGACATCATTCTCCTCTTCATCATCTTCATCTTGGAAAACTTCTTCACCTTGATAATAAGGATCATATGTGGTGGGTTGATAACTCAGGGCCGCCACTGTACGATGTTTTCCAGGCATGTAGGTACCCTTAGACGCATTTTTTCTAGCGTCGGTTTCTTCAAGGAGATGCTCGAAGCTCCCCACCTCCGTGATAAGCTCTCCCATTGATTGGATCATGCTGCCATGTTGCTTCTTTCGCTGGCGTGGCTCCAAGCCCTTGATTACCAACTTGACCAGTTCTTTCTCAGGCAATACCATACTCAGCTTGGCCTTCTGAATTTGAAAGCGTTGAAGATAAGCAACAGCGGATTCGGTGGGCTGTTGGGCCATCTGAGTGAGAGAAGCCAAGTCAACCTCAGGTTCAATAGCCCTGAAAGTTTCTCGGAAGAGCTTTTCCATTACAGGCCAATCTGCTACTGATCCCGGTCGAAGTTTAGAAAACTATCTAAAAGTAGCTCCAGAAAGAGAGGTGCCAAAAATCCTGCACTTGAGTATGTCATCATTCTGATACTGGCCGCATTGCACCCTAAACCTGGCCAGATGAGTCGCAGCATTCTCAGTATCCTCTCTTGAAAAAGTAGAAAATATGATATTTTTGTAGCCTCTGGGAAAGGGCGAAGGCATTATATGCGGTGGGAAAGGCCTTTCATATCAAGGTGGGCCCTAGGGTTAGCCAACCTAATCATCTCCTCAACCTCTTCACGTCTGACATACTCTGGGCCAGGAAGAGGAGGTATCGCCATAGTATGGCGAGCAGTTTGCAGGGGTATAGCTTGGCTAGCGGTCGCCGTTCTTTCCTCCAGACGGATAGTCCGGGGGATAGTGTTTTAGCCTTCTTGCGAGCATAAGGTGGTATGTATTTACCAGGGCTTGAGGGTTGACCAAGCGAACCAAGAATGGCATTAGGATCTCCTAAAGCCTTATTCAGCATTTCTTTAGCTTGGTTCAACTCAGCTCTCTGCATGGTGACTTGGGTAGCAAGGTTGGAACCATCTTTGCGTATGGCCACGATGTCGGTCGTAGTATCCTTGCTTTGGGTGTTAACAGTGTTAACATCATTCAGAAGTTCCTGATATTGTGCAAGGTTGTTGTCAACAATCTTATCAGCATGCACTTTGGCCTCATCAGCAAGGTGTCGTGCATGCTCTTTGGCCTCTTGGGCATTCCGCTTCATTCGCTGATCAAAATCATGCAGACGCTGTTCTGTCCTCGAGATCGAATCAGCTAACTGTCTCCGATAATTGTCACTATTGACCTTAAGGATGCGCAGTCGCTCATCAATGCTAGCATCTTCTGGGATGACGAGGGCTTCGAACTCGCTAGCTTCAGTTATCTGGCCACCGCGGCGGCCACAATAGTCGCGGGAGCCAATAGTCGCGGGAGCATTGACTACTTCGCTCATCGAGATAGAAGCCGAACTTTCACCCTCAGTAGCCGGCAGCTGATTTGTTCCCTACTTAGTTGACATGTTGGATGATTGTGGGTTAAGTGAGAACTTTTGAATCACCTGTTCTTCAGAAAGACCACGATAGTCTGCACGAGAGTGCGGCCTGTAACTGGAGGTTCGGTGGTTTGGGCAGTTAATGTAAACTTTTTGGTGAGGGTTTGGGCCTGACTTCCCAATGGTTGTAATCACAAAGAAAAGCTATGCAGGTCCTACTAGGCATGCCAAAATGTTTGGCTCCAAAACCAGTCTGGTTGCAAACAGTCTCTTTTGAGCGTGTGCGCAGACGTGCCAGCACCGTGGGGTGCAGTGGTCGGGGAATCCCTTAACCTGACTTCTTCTCGAGTGTTGTGGACGGGGAGAGCACCAACCTGGTCACAAGGTTCTTTTCTATGCCTTTCAGAAAATGACTTCTTGCCTTACAGATAAGGGCTTTGGTTGTGATCTCTTGCGTTAACTGAATCGATACTTAGAGTTGTAGACTAAGCATAGCAATCACTGGGAAGTTGGGAGAAAGCACAGGGTTTGCTAAAGCATGACTTTAGCTTCGCTGGGTTACGAGGGCATTACCCTTGCTTCGCTGGTTCACAACTACGTTGCAGGTAGGTTTGCTCTGGAGAGGCTTTGATAATCGTTGAGTTTGATTGATTGAAGAGTTGTTGTCTTTTTTCGTCCTTGAAACCTGATATTTATACTCTAGGGTTTCGACTGTTCCTTGCCATAGAAGGATTATTGATTGAAGTTTCCTATTCAATCACTGCTACCTGATTCCAATAAGGGCTCATTTTCCTTATGGATCTTGGAATGGGTGAAGCTGTGATCCAAACCTAAGTAGGCCTTTTTTTGGCCCATGTATCGGTCCGCTACACTAAATCCCTAAAGGGATATTGCCAAAAATACTTATGGGCTCAAACAAGTATTATATTAACATAACTATCTGATATAAATCTAACATATAATCCACTGATAATAGGTATTGGGAGATATATTGCACTCTAAAACAAAGGACGAATGGGGATCAATTGCAAATAGTAAAATATGGGATTCATTAGAAGGAGAAAAGAGAATTATTTCAATTTTGAAGTTGAGTTTTGATGAATTGAAACTCCCATCCTTGAAACAAAGTTTTGCATATTGCTCGATGTTCATCAAGGATTTTGATATTGAAAAGAATGACTTGATCCAATTTTGGATGGCTCAAGGATTGCTTCACCCTTGTTCTGACAAAAATCTAGAAATGGTGGAGGGAGGTAATGAATATTTTAAAATCCTATTGGCGAAGTATTTTTTTCAAGATGTTACAAACACTACTACAAAAATTGAATCAGACGACACATCTCAGATGACGCTATGCAATTTTCCATCATGTGATTGAATTTTTTTTTTAGACGTCATTTTGTAAGAGCCGTTGTCTGATAGAGACTTAG
>LYNE01009028.1:0-11334 GCA_001662545.1 Rosa x damascena
GAAGAAATGTGAACTCGGAATGATGAAAAGGAATAAAGGATGGTGTAGTTCAAAGGATATATTGACGGTTCATTTTTGGGCGGTTAGTCATTTGGGCTGCAATCTAGTGTTTGGGTACAGAAGTATGGGGCTGGGCATATGTCGGGGCGCCTCAAACCGACCCCGACCCGAAATTATCGGTTGTAGGCTTCTTGAAACCGAAACTCGATTTACAAAGTAATGGGCCGAATCATCGGTTGGGCCGAAAAATCGGGTCGGCCCGGTTCAGTTTCGGGTTGGGCCGATTTAGAGTTTTTGTCCCATTTTTGAGGCCCAATTCTTTAATATTTCAGTTTACCTACTTTTGTTGGACTTTTTTTTTGGGTGAAGGCCCAATTTTAAGCCTTTGTTTCAACACCTAAACTTTCAAACAGAAATCAAACATCCAAAACTGTGAAGACTAAGAGCAACTCCACCAGTAGTCAAGAAAAGTCGAGGCGTTGACCAGTCAAGTTAATGTTCACTGCCACTAGACATGGGTTTCCACCCGTTTTTTTCTTGACCAGTCAAGACTGTTCACTTTTCATCAACTTTTTCTTACATAAATGAAAAACTATGAATAAGTACAATACAACGTTATTTAGTTGTTGTACGAGAAATTCGGTTTCTAATCGATTTTTATTTTCGAAACAAACGTTATTTAGGGGGTCGTGAAAATTGACTTTTTATACGTTCGGAATTTGGGAAAACTTCCTTCATGAAAGTTGTAGAGATCGTCGATACGATCTCGTGCATATATAGAACGCAATATTCGGAGTTCGTATGAATTTATTATGAATTTTTAAAATTTGAAAATTTTCTATAAATAAAAAAAAAAATTCATTTTAAATAAAAAGAAATGCTCTGGCGTGATCTGGACCGTTAAAAAATCCACCGCTTGATCAGCACCGTTCGTCTGAAATGAAACTCAGGCTATAAATAGCCCTTAGATCGATTCACAGTCCCAGATCATTCCAGAGACAAAGCCAGCTCTCGACCTGTTTCTGCTCCTCGACGACCCGAAGCCACGACTGGGACAGAACTCCTCAGTCCGACCACCTCTCTGCTGCGAACCACTGGCAACAGCTTTGTCTTGCCGTCACCTACGTCCCTGCGTTCTCGGATTGTACATGCATCGACGGTGAACAAAGAATCGACGACGAGAAGCTACGGGTTTTCTGGTGAAGTTCCTGCAATCTCCGGCGATCTTCGGGGCTGCATGAGGTACGAAAGTTGATTCTCTCGACGTGCTCTACGTCTTGCTAAGTTTAGTTTTTGAATTTGATCGATTGTTGACTGATTGGGCTGGGTTAGCTTCGGGCATTTCTAGTTTGGGTTTCGGCCTCGCTTGCAGCTCCATGCGAGATATTGTGCCGAGCTGGCAGCCACAATACCTTTGGGTGGAGCTGGCAGTCGGCCAAGCTTGGGCAAGAAAAAAGTCACGGGCTTGCCTTTTTTCTTGGCCTTGGTCATGAAAAGGCAAACCTTGGCTGGGCAAAGAAAGACCGGTGGAAGGCCAAAATTCCTTGTGGCCGGTCACCACATCAGTTTTCCTTGCTGGAGCCCGGGCAAAGCAAGACCGGTGGAGTTGCTCTAAAAGTGTAGCAAGGCAGGAAGCTAATAAAACCAGTTAGTTTAGCACTACTTAGTTACAGACCAATAAAAGTCCATTAGCCATAGTGGCATACTAATAAAAGTCCATCACCATCAGTTTTAGTCCTAATAAAAGTCCATCACCAACAACAAATAAAAGTCTTTGATTTAAGCAAATAAAAATGCAGTTGTCCTCTCCAATCAAACTTGCATTTCCAGCATCAAACTTTAGTTGAGTAGCAGAAAAAGATGCTTGTGCTGCCTCCGGATCATTTTCTGCATACTCAACAAAGAGATGCAAAAACATGCTCTTCACTTCAGTCACCATCACATCCACCATGGACTTGTCTTGCTACAATTTTGGAAAAAAATATTCCCAATATAGCTGCTTGTACCTACAAAACAGAAAATAATGTAAAACAATATTGCAAACTAATACTTGTCAACCAAAACAGAAAATAAATTTGTGATCCTCAAAGCAATAGTATTTTAATATGAAACAGTCAGTTCAAGTGTAGCAATACCAACAAAGAACACAAGAATGATTCCATCCGATCAAGAATTTCACACATTTTGAGAAATCCCCAATGTGAAAACAAGCAAAACTTCCATAGATCTGATTCACAAACCTAAAATTCCAAGATATCAACAATCCCAGACCTAGATCGGTCCCCAGAAATCCCTACTTGAGCTAAATTCACAGATCACACCCCAAACAACCAAAGAAATGCTTAAGAAACCTAACAAATCACAACCCGATCCATCCCATTCCCAACAATAACCAAAAAAAATTCTAGAAAAAGAAACAGAAGGCCAAGAACACAAACAAATCAATAGAAAACAATGAACGAAAAGTGAGAAAGGCGAAAACACACAGATATGGTCAAATCTTCTATATCGCAGGTTTTGTAGCGGCAATAGAATCCATATACAAGAAAACACACAGATAAGTGTTCGAAAATCAAAACACAAATCCGACCCGATCTGCTGATCTGGAAGAAAGGGCGAGAGCTGACGAAAGAGAGGGGGAGTTGAGGGCGAGAGCAGACGAGAGAGAAGTGGAGCCGTGGAGGGTGAGCTGGCGATAGAGAGAGGCGGTCGAGGTTGATCGATCTGTAGATCTGCTGGCTTTCAAGATAGGCGGACGGAGTAGGAGTGAGAGTGAGAGAGAGGCGCTGAGGGCGTTGAAATGAGTCAATGACTCAAATGAGGCTGAATAAGTCGATACATGGTCTTAGGGTTTTCTAAAGGTGTGATCGGGTGTGAGTTGGTCTATACAAGTGTTGTGTTCCACCAATAATCTGAAGACAAATATAAAAAATAATTTAAAAAATAATTATTTAAATTTCGGTTCGGTCCCGTTTTAACCGGTCGGTTCAGGAAATAAAACTGAATCCGACCCGGTTCAGCAAATTTTTGGTCACAATGTAATCATTTCGGTTATTGACCCTGAAAAATCGGTCCGGTTCAGCCGGTTTTCGGCCTCAATTCGTTTTTTTGTCCACCCCTACAGAAGCATTAATTAGTTTGGGGAAGAGCTTTGATAATCGGAAGCTCGCGGGTTGGTTTAGATCTTTGTAAGCCCACTTATCCACAATAGTTTAACCTGGCCTCAAGCCATACTTAAGCTCAGTCATTCTTAAATTTCTTATCAGATCCGGCATCTCTGCTATAATATTAGATGCTAGGATCTGTTAGACTTTTTACGTGAGTCCACCACGTTACCACAGTATATTCGAAGAGCTAAAAATAAAAAAGACACAAAAATCAATTTTCTTGTTGCTGCAGGATGTCTTTCTCTCTCTTGCTCTGTAAACCAACCCAGAAAGATAAAAGGCAGGAGTGCAGGACCGCATGAGGAACGACCCGATAAGACGCAAAGCATGAAAGATTGTATTGAGTAGCTAGCCATTTGAGTAAAGACAGAGAAGAACAATGACGAATTTGGACAAAAAAGAGTCAAACAGAACAAAGGAATAAGGGATTGAGAATTTTCTGATGTGATTTACCTTCTCCAAGAATGGAGTATATATACAAGATACATCAAGACCTATTAGGAAATTAATTACAACAGAATAATCCTAATAAAAACTAATTACAACAGAATAATCCTAATAATACACAATCTTCACAATCCTAATTACATGGCATGACTCACGCCAACACTCCCCCTCAAGTTGGTGCACACAGATCACGGATACCCAACTTGTCAAGTGAGTCATAGAAGGCTTTACTCGATAGAGCCTTTGTAAGAATATCCGCCAACTGTTCTTCAGTAGGAACGAAGGGAAACATAATGATCTGTCCATCCAGTTTCTCTTTAATGAAGTGTCGATCTACCTCCACATGCTTCGTGTGATCATACTGAATAGGATTGTGAGCAATTTCAATTGCAGCCTTATTATCACAATAAAGCGGCATAGCCTTTTCCTGCCTAAACCCCAAATCCCTCAACAAATTTCTCAACCACAACAACTCACAAAGTCCTCGGGCCATTCCTCTATACTCTGCTTCTGCACTAGAACGAGCCACCACCTTCTGTTTCTTGCTCTTCCAAGTAACCAAGTTACCACCCACAAATGTGAAGTAGCCCGAAGTAGACTTGTGATCTGTAATATTACCTTCCCAATCCACGTCTGTGTACCCTGAAACATCCAAGTGACTGTGTTTTGAAAAGAGTAATCCCTTCCTTAGAGCAGACTTTAAATATCGCAAAATATGAAATACAGCATTCATATGAGTCTTACTGGGATTTTGCATAAACTGACTCACTACACTAATAGCATAGGCTAAATCTGGTCTAGTGTGGAATAAATAAATCAACCGGCCAACTAACCTCTGATATCTTGCTTTATTCGTAGGTACTTGATCCAAGTACTCTGCTAACCGATAGTTTTGCTCAATAGGAGTATCAACAGGTTGACAGTCAAGCATACCTGTTTCTGCCAACAAGTCGAGAACATACTTCCTCTTACTCAACACAATACAATCCTTCCCACGAGCAACTTCAATTCCTAAGAAATATTTCAAATTACCCAAATCTTTCATCTCAAATTCTAAAGATAACTGACCTTGTAAACTTTGAATCTCCTCAAAGTCATCACCTGTCACAACCATGTCATCAACATAAATAATCAAGGCAGTCACTTTACCACACCGATGTTTAAGGAACAAGGTGTGATCTGAATTGCTTTGCTGGTAGCCAATTTTCTTCATGAACTTGGTGAACCTGCCAAACCAAGCTCTGGGAGACTGCTTCAAACCATAAAGAGATTTTTTCAATCTGCACACCACCTGTTCTCCAGTAGAAGTACCATATCCAGGAGGCAAATCCATATAAAGCTCTTCATGCAAATCAACATGCAAGAATGCATTCTTAACATCAAACTGTTGTAAAGGCCAATCAAGATTAGTAGCTAACGAAAGAAGTACCCGAATTATGTTAATTTTGGCCACTGGTGCAAATGTCTCATCATAATCCACTCCATACTTCTGAGTATAGCCTTTAACCACTAGTCTTGCCTTGTACCTGTCCACCAATCCATCTGAATTGTGTTTCACGGTATACACCCACCGACAACCAACTGTCTTCTTCCCGGATGGTAATGATACTAGCTCCCACGTACAATTCTTCTCAAGAGCATCCATTTTGACTGTCATTGCTTGCATCCACTTCTCATCCCTCATTGCATCCTGCACTTTACTAGGGAGAGACACAGAAGATAATTGATTCACAAAGGCTACATACGGTTTAGACAGCCTATGGGTTGACACATAATTAGCAACAGGGTATTTAGCTTTGGCATTTAGAGTAGGTTCATAGTGCTTCGGGGGTTGACCACGGGTGGAACGACTAGGCAGAGTTTTGGTGGGAACAATATCTGACACAAAAGAAGGAACACTAGCTAACACAGAAGGAGTATTAGATAAAGAAGAATTAGAACATACCTCGGGTGATGATTGAGCAGGCGAGACCACTGAAAAAGAGGGAGAGACAGAAGAACTGTTCAAAATGGCATTGGTGACATCGGGAATTTCATCGGAAACAGAATCAGAAACTTCCTCTTCAACCGACCGGTCAGACTGATCCAGTAGACTGGTCAGTAGCTGACTACCCAAATTCTCTTCTCCGTTCAGTGGGCTGTTGTCCTCTTTTTGAAGTTCCGTTCCAAAACACTTCAGCCTTGAGAACTCGGATGCTAGTCTCCCATCTTGCCCACTAAAAAAATCTTCATAATAACAAGACTTCTCCCCCTGACGAGAAGTCACAGGAGGTAAAAAATAACATGCATCTTCACTGAACATAACATCCATGGTGACATAAAACTTCTGGGATTGAGGATGATAACATTTGTAACATTTTTGATGAGAACCATACCCCACAAACGCACACTTAAGGGCTCTAGCATCCAACTTTGACCTCTGATTCTTATATAGATGAACATAAGCAAAACAATCAAAGACAAGAGCAAGAAGAGTATTAGAAGATGGAATAGAAACATAGTTAGACAGGACCTCAAGTGGGACACGACCTTGAAGAGGGACAGATGGAAGACGATTGATTAGATGAGAAGCACACAATACAGCCTCTCCCCAAAGATACTTAGGCATGTTAGCACTAAGTAGAAGAGACCGAGCCATGTCCAGAAGATGACGGTTTTTCCGTTCAGACACCCCATTTTGCTCAGGTGTCTGTGGGCATGAAGTTTGATGTATGATGCCATGGTGTTGGAAATATTCATGAAAAGAATGATTAACAAACTAACCCCCATTATCGGAACTAAAGACCTTAACATGAGCATCATATTGAGTCCGAACAAGCTTATGGAATGCTGTAAAAGCAGAGAAAACAGAATCTTTGGACTTAAGTAAAACCACCCAGGATAATCGAGTAAAGTCATCAATGAATAACACAAAATATCGCATTCCAGAAAGGGTAGAATGTTTAGAAGAACCCCATACATTTGAATGAATTAACTCAAAAGGCATAGTACTAGAATGAAAACTCGAAGGATAACTAGACCTATGACTCTTAGCCAAAGCACAAGTTTCACAATGCAGGCTAGACTCACTAACTCCCAGAAACAATGAAGGCATGGACTTCTTCATAACTCCAAAAGATGGATGACCCAAACGCCTATGCCACAACCATAGCTCACTTAATCTGTCAGAATTCAATGTCAGGGCTAAAGGTTGTTCCGGTGCTTGTGTTGGCTCTGCGTACATGCAATCCAAGTGAAACAGTCACCCCTCAGGTCTCCCTTGCCCATGATCACCCTGGTGCACAGATTCTGAAAAATAACATACATTGGATAAAGGTTACAGAGCATTTATTTTGTGACCCCAACTGGGATACAGACAAAAGATGATGAGACAATGAGGGTACATAAAGCACATCATGCAATACAATGGATGGTGTAACTTGAACAGACCCAATACCTAAGACTGGAAAAGACGCACCATTCACATTAGAAACATGGGATATAGAAGGGGATGACATAGACATAAAGAAGGACTTATCATAGGTCATATGGTCAGACGCACCAGAATCAATTATCCATGTATCATTACAAGTAAAGTCAGAAACATGTAAAGCAACACCAATTTTACCTCGACTTCCCTTAGTCAAGGAAACATTACCCTGTGAGGGATCTTGCCCTGCAATGCTGTAGAAGTCAGGTTCTGGGACCAATTGGACTGCCGCTTTGCCTCTTTGACCACCGCCACGTCCTCTAGCATTATTGCCTCCTGTCCAACCAGAGTTGTTGTAATTAAACCTTCGCAGCTTAGGACATTGATTCTTGAAATGGCCAACTTCCATGCAATAGTTCCAAGCCATTTGATTATAATTCTGGTTCTGCTAATTTCCTTGATTCCGTGGCTGATATTGACTCTGAGATGGAACTAGGGTAGAATTCCCGATCTGAGGTTGAGGTGGAGGTGTAGCATGGATTGCTAAACCAGAAATTTCAGTATGAAGGTTCTGAGCGGCAGCCTTATTACCTTCATCTCTTCGGATATAGGCAAAAGCTTGTTCCAATGTAGGTGGAGTTGCAAGATGCAACAACTCATTCTTTTCCCCTTCAAAGTGAGGGTCCAGGCCAGCAAGAAAAATATAGGCACGCATCTTGTCCTGCTCAGTCTGATAGGAATTAATATCAGCTTCACAAGTCATAGGATTAGGGTTTCTCTGATCAAGCTCCTGCCAAATTGTCTTCAAATTAGCATAAAAGGTTGCAACAGGCCATCCACTCTGAGTTATTTTGAAAGCTTTGACATTCAATTCATGAACACGAGCAAAGTCACTCCCATCATAATATGTAGCAGCAATAGAATCCCAAATTTCTTTGGGGGAATCATAGTTAGCAAATTATCGCATTACCTCCGGAGTCATAGCTTTGAGAAGAATTCCCATCACATTTGTATTTGCCGTATCCCATTCATCGGCTTTTGATCTCGCAGCAGGTCTTCTGCTCTACCGGTAACATAACTCCACTTTCCAATCCCCTGAATATGGATCTTCATAAGCCTCTGCCATAACTGATAATTGGTGCCGTCGAGCTTCACACCAAAACTTGAATTATCTGTCACATTCTGAACAATCACAACCTCACGGGCCAGAGAGTTAGCCCCTCCACTATGAGATCCTCCATTATTCCCATAAGTAATAGTCAAATCCACCAATTTTTTTTTTCAAATACCCGAATTAACAAACGACAAACCAAAAAAGACCAGCAACGTTTTTCCAAAAAAACACGTATCCAAGATGTAGAACAAAACAAAGGAACGTTGATGCAAAACATTGGTGCAGACTCGTTTCGTTGATGCAAAACGCCTCCAAGGGAAACCAAGGTTAATTATAGTTTGATGCAAGGACAAAGGACCAATAACAAACTAGGTGGACCAGCGAGAAAGAAAGGGACCAGAGAAACAAAAGATTAATTGTGTTCAAACAAAAGGACAAGGGAACAAGATGAATTCTAGGGTTGTTTTTATCCGTAGCGGAAACCAAATAGTACCACCGAGTCCAAATGGATCTCGGCTCTGATACCATGATAAAGTAATCTAGGGTTCACATCCAAAACCAATTGGCAATGGATGGAGTGGCCTAAACCCTTATAAACTCATAGGAAATGTCCCATTTTTCCTATGTGGGATGTATATATTCTCAACACGCCCCCGCACGTGTAGCGAATTTTCAAGCCATACACGTGAACAACTTTGGGTGACGTGGAGACTGTGTGGCTATGAGGCATGCACACGTAGATAACCCGCTTGGATACCAAGTCAGAAGATTCAAGAGTTTGGGAATTTTCTCTAATTGTATTCAACTTCTCCTAGAATGGAGTAAATATACAAGTTACACCGTGACCTATTAGGAAACTAATTACAATAAAATATTACACAATATTCCTAATAATAAAATATTCACAACCCTAATAATATACGGCATGACACACGCCAACATGATCCTCTGAAGGAGAGCTGAGAATTTGATGGAACTTGATGGCCACGATATATATTGCTCCAGACATGTAATTGTTTCTTCTAGAGCTCTACTTTTGGTTAGTGAATTAGCATTGACAGTGGACTTCTCACGAGGAATTTGTATCTCTGAGCATGACTGAAGGTTGGGCAACATGTGTTTTAACTTGTGAAGCTGCTGCCTTTGAACAACATCTTATGATTGATGTACAATGCAATGTGAAGTTCATAGACACGGTCAAATCTGTCTCGCTAATCAGGGGAATGAAGGCTCCAAGCTTCCAACTAAACATCACGGAATGACTGGTTCCCGGATGGATGGTCATCGAAAAGCAGAATTTGACTGAGAAGGGCCTTTGAGGCTCTGAGAAAAACCAATTGCAGTCACTGCTGCATCTCTAGTTTCCATGATACGGAAGCTGTGCTTTTTGGATAGATTCACTCCTAAAAATGATTTGCAGAAAGTATTATATGTAATTCTTCTGTGATCATCACACAATCTAATTTAGTGCGTGTTCATGTAACGTCACAGTTGTTAAACTGTATGTATAACAAATGCTAGATGAGATTCACGGCCAGCATTAACCAATTTTTCTTAATAACCGTGTCAACTGAAGGAGAGTTATATTTACCCGCGCTTTGCTGCGGGAATTGCTGTTATATGTCACTGGGATAACATTACACAACCGAATGTTTCTGTTGTACACCTTCATTAAAGAATTATTACAATATGTTACACGAATTTCTCATTGGAATCAATAACTTCAAATCAAACTTTGATATGTATAGTCTAATAAAGCAATAGATGAAAGACAATAATGAGAACTGTTTGATGGATGTTGGCTTGAAAATTAGCGGTCTTGAGTCCATTGAAGTTTGGGTCACTACCTACGAGTTCCGTCGCTCTCACAGCAGCTAATGGTTCGTCATCAATGTTGTCGGCGTCATCGAGAGATGATAAGGGGGATGAAGGGGAAAATGACTGTGCAAAGAGTTATGGTGATGGTGAAAGTTATAGTGACGACTTTCAGAATGGGCAGATTGTGACAGATTCAGATGAAGAGTTGGAGTCTCAAAATCTAGAATCAGTAGCCCAACCAGTGGAGTCTCAAATTCGTGATGAGATAAACAAGCGTTCGTTCAAGTATGCTTGGGTGCTTCACAAGCTCCAGGCTGAGCGTAAAAGAAGTACTACCATTGACATTGCTATCTGGAAATCTCAGACTACCAAGTGCAATAACTCTTGCACTTTCGTTGATGCTCTGGCATGTAATGGGTATTTCGAGTATGACCAGAAGGTGTTTGATGAAATGACTCTTAGAGTTGTTCCTGTGAGCACTAGTGGATTTGATGTGTTTTTCAAATATGAATGTTTCCAAAACGGTGGCGCTTTCAAATTACGTGCAAAATCCGTGTTTTCAATTGATGATGATCAAGTTGCTAAAGGGGTTGAAACACATAGCAGCAGTAACCATGCTGCATCTTTGTCTTTCGTGTTAAAACTCCGGGGTATTCCTACAAGTGGGTTCAAGGAAACTGTGAATTTGACGTATGATTCTATTATTGAACAGCAGATTACGATGAAAGATGCATTTTACAAACAGTTGGCTCTGGTGTATCGATTTTGCAAGTTGGGTCATTTTGATAAGGCAAAAGAGGTGTTGGTGCAAGTATTGGAGAGGTGGAAATCAAAAGTTACGGCTGAAATTGCAGGGGAGGAGAATACTAAGAAACCAAATTTTGTTCTTGGGGAAGGCCTCAAGCTCGACAATAAGATGGCAGTATGCTCCACTGACACCCAATCTCAATCGCATCTATTGTCGTGGTTCATTCTTTTCTTTAAACTTGGTAATTGTGAGACATCGAAGGAAATACCACCCTATTGCAGAAACGCATCGGCCGAAATTAGTCAAGTGACCCACACTTTAGTCTCTCAGGTATTCACTACCTTCATTTCCAGTCCTCAATATTTTCGAGCATCTTTTTATAGGGTACTGTATGACTTAATTAAGCTCTACGTTGTGATTTATATTGCTTTCATCAATAATGCTGGAAAATTGCTCCCTGATGACTCATTTGGGATAATGATAAGAAATGGCCAGTTATTTTATGAATCTATGAATGTGCTTGCCAAAATGCTTTTAAGGAGTGTTAGTAAGGAGTGGCTGATGAGTTCAAATGTTAGTATAATGGATACAATTGTTGCTGCATTATGTGGAGAGAGCATCAAGATGGATG
>LYNE01009029.1:3639-17307 GCA_001662545.1 Rosa x damascena
AAACCGAAACCGACCCGCACCGCACCGAAAAATGGTGTAACCGAAATAATCGGTTCAGCCCTTTTGTAATGCGGTTGCGGTTTGATATATAGGCCAACCGAAAAAAGGGGTTTGGTTGCGGTTTGGGCCTCAAACCGAACCGAACAGAACCGCGCCCACCCCTAGTTTTACGGGCCATGCATGCATGAAATTATGTATTCAATTAAACCAGAAGTTTTGTTCATATGATATTTCAATCATTTTTTTTTTTTGAATAAAGGGCTGGTGTGGCTGCCCTCAAGTCTTGAATAATGAAACTGTCGAATACAAGGAGGGGACATTGAGTCTAAACCCTTAATTACAATAAGTATCTAGAGTAATTCCCGAAATAATATCAGAAATCTCTACAGAAAACATGTATTCTAACAAGCACCAACTAGCAAAGAGTGCTCCACTGGCTACTCCATTTGCTTTGACATAGCAGTGACATAATGGAAAGATAACTCGATATGTAACCCGATTACCATAACCACAGCTTTCCTACTATGTTGTCGCCGAAAAATAGATCCGATGACACATAATCTCACCCTGCCACTAGGCGGTAGCGACCATTTATGCAACTGTGTGCATGGTTTTACTAACACAATATGGTCAACAATTTCTTATCATTACACTAATCTAACTTCTAAGTTAGAATAATATAGATATTATTTCTTGACTTTAATAGTTGTCAAGTTTATATATAATGATAAAGCTTACAGTGCAAAATCTCAGACCGTTGATGTTGTTCGATCTCATGCTTTAATACGTCTTTTCGATGTATCATTTTACATGTTGGTCGTTAATTAATTTGATAAATTGCAAAGCATTCAATCACAATGCCTATATGGGCAAAAGGGTTTGTAGCAGGGTTCGGCAAATCTTAAGACAAGGGTTAATTATACACTCTTACGTTATTAATGGGTCCGGATCAAGGGACACATAAATTTACATAATTTTTTACACTTCTTATAGACCATTGGATTTTAAATCTTTTAATGGCTAAGATTAATTGTGTGAATGATGTCAACATATCAAAAAATGACAGAGCATATGACGTGGCATCAATTTAATTTCATAATAACGAAATTGGATTAGATTTTATTTCAAAAAAGAAAAGAAAATTAAATTAGATTAAATTTTTCTTTATATAAATAGAAGATGAACATAAGTATTACAACTAACAAGTTAATTGAGTAGATCTGTACAGAAGAACACAATCAAAAAAGAAAAAAAAAAAGAACACATGAACAAGAACGCCCCTATCTCTATCTCAATTAGTAATTAAACTAGTTTAATCCATGAACTTGTCAGTATCAATTTGGCATTAAAATCAGTTCAATTTTGTTTTGTTTCCCACGCTGCATGACTAAATTTCAGCTTTGATAGTTTAATCAACCCATAAACATTGGCAGTAAGAGGCCAGGTGTTCTGTTAAAAAGTATATATGAGAACTTGATCAAATCCTCTTGAAGAAAAAGCAAAACACATCTCATTAGGAACTTAAGAGAAGAAACACCTCCAGACCTATAAAATTGAAGTCCCTAATCCGTATGAAGAGAAGTGAATGGAGGCTAACAGTATGATAATTAATGTATCAATGAGAAGAGTAGTTGAAATAAGAAGTTTATTAAAAGAAAGGGGAAGAATGACTAATAGCTTCTTTGACTAATTATATAGATGAAATTAGGCAAGGGAAACAGAATCCAATCCATGCTTTTGATACCAGCTTGGAGAAGACGATAGAGATATACAAGAGCTAGGGTTCTTTGTTTATTGTTTATGTTTTTTCTGGGAGGTATTCATCTAATTCCATTTTTTTCTTTAAAAAAAAAATTCAATCTAATCTATTTTTTTTTCTGATAGGTTAATCTAATCCAATTTTGTTATTGTGAAATTAAATTGATGCCACGTCATATGCGCTGTCATTTTCTAATATGTTGACATCATTCACACAATTAATTTTAGCCATTAAAAGAATTAAAATCCAATGGTCTACAAGAAGTGTCAAAAATTGTGTATATTTATGTGTCTCTTGATCCGGACCCGGTTATTAATAAAAATATTAATTATAAATATCAAGAATTGAGATCATTTTATAAGTGTTGTGCCATTTGCACCGACGGTGCATAGAATAATTTCCAGTAATATCGTGTCTTTTTGTTTTTGTCTATTCACCTCCAACACTAAACTATATAGCTAGGTCAAATAGCCAGTCCGTGGAGTTTTGATCTCGTGCCGGTGGTGTTAAACGACTATGACAATTGCTCCAATCGATAATATTGTTCGCCTGGACGATTTCAGTTCACATCTTTGGCTTCCCGACAAGCTTCCTCACCTTGCCCGCTTGTCATTCTCATTTCATTGACGAGTCATTGGGTCCAGTTTTGGATGTTGGACTGGTTGGAGTTTGTGTGCATGGAATTGGCTATGAATAACAAGGGACAATCCAATGCCGATTCTAGTTGACTCCGGTGGTGGCGGGTATCAACTTCAAGTTTGAGAAGCGAACTCGACGCGCGCTTTCAGCCCTTGACAGACTCTGCATTATAATTGATATTAACACTCTTCATTTTATGTGTCACACTAAATAGGAAATGAAAATTTAATCCCCATAAAAAAAAAACTCAGTTTAACAAGAAAGCAAAAAATTCCACGTATTCTTTATTGTTAAATTTAATTTGATCTCGACCATGAATCAAAGGGTAATGTATTAATAAAATAGTAGACTTACAAGATTTTTTCTTTCTATTTGATTACTTTTAATTTGCTTCAATAACTTTCATTCTTCTGTAAAAACTTACCCTACATTTTTTTTTTTTGAGCATGCACATGTGTCCAAATTTTAGTTATTACATACATATGTATTGAAACATTTGGAAGACTTTGAGATGAACAATAAATTCTTGGATAAGTACAATCATAACTCTTATTTTGATCACTAATAGGCCATATTACCTAGTTTAAATACACTAAAAGTCATATTTATCTCTCCGACGCAAAGAAAAATAATATAATGCGTTATTGATGGAGTATTAATATAGTATAGTACTTCTTTTTGTGTAATGCTAGATGAACCAGCTTTTTAGATACCATCTGCATCTCACCTTATGTAGCAGCTGATGTACGTGATAGAAAGTTTAATCTATCACAGAATTTCATTAAATGATGCAACTTTGCCACTATATTGTACCCTCACCAGATACAACTCAATTAGTCGATAACTTAGCTTAATTAACAGAGTGATTCATCTAAGTTTGTCTCAACCAATTATTAATCTACGCCCGCTGTGAAGTGAACCATTGGTCCACATGAATGATGTAAGATTAAGACTCTTACTGTTACGAGTCGTAATGACACTACCTGATGTGATCAGTATTTTGGGGTCTATATATACCCACACTCCTTATAGCTTAGCTCTAAGCCTCTTAACGGTCTAACCCAACACTACTACTCCACAGTTATTTCATCCTCCCAAATTAATCACCACATAACCAAATCTCTCCCTATAGCTCCGAGTCCATCTCTAGTTTATTAACGAGATGGCTGACCGGAGAGCTGAGGAAAATGTCGTCTCCGGCCAACCCACCCAGAAAACCATTGCGAATTTCGATCCCGCACTCAAGCACAAGAGAAACAAGTACGCTTTAGCTTGTGCTACGTTGGCTTCCATGACTTCGATCCTACTCGGTTATGGTAAGTAATCGTTTATGTTTCTTCCTTGTAAAATGATATCGAGGAGGCGGAGATATTTGAACTTTGAAACTTCTCGAGAACTATTTATATGCATGTGTGGTTGATTTCTTTGTGTTATCTACAGATATTGGTGTAATGAGTGGAGCGGCGATCTTCATCAAAGACGACCTCCATATCTCCGACGTGCAGGTCGAAGTTCTAGTTGGAATTCTGAATCTCTACTCCCTCATCGGATCCGCCGCCGGCGGCAGGACGTCCGACTGGATTGGACGACGGTATACCATAGTCCTCGCCGGAGCCATCTTCTTCGCGGGATCTCTTCTCATGGGCTTCGCCACCAACTACTCGTTCCTCATGTTCGGGAGATTTGTTGCTGGAATCGGCGTCGGTTATGCCCTCATGATTGCTCCTGTCTACACCGCCGAAGTTTCTCCGGCGTCGTCTCGTGGTTTCCTCACGTCTTTTGCTGATGTAGGTTTGTTTGTTTGTTTCTGGCGTGTTAGTTAAATCATTATCTTTGAAGCACTTATCAAGCAAGCTTTAGAATATTCTCTTGGATTTTACCCAACAAAGCATCAAACAGACCAAAGTCCCAAGGTAACACCACCCTTTCTTTGAGTTTTGGTCATATACATAGTTTACTTTCGACTCACAACTTTTTGATCGTAAGGCATTGAATATTATGTATAAGACTTTTCGGTTTTGTTTTACAAAATTATAAATTATGACCGGACACTTCGTAGGTTCACCCCTAGGGTGAACGAGCATATTCACCCACATTGTCGATTAACATATTTTTACTTAATAAATTTATAATCCAACAGTCCATATAATATTAAATTAGCATTTAAAGATCATCTCTGTAAAATATCAATCGAATAAGAAATCGTTTAATTATCTGATTGAATCAAACAAATGGATGGTTCTAACAACACTTATTACTATTATGATGAACCGTCCATGTATTTCATAGAAATGAATAACTAAAAGGTCTTCCATTTGATTGATTTTTTACAGAGTTAATCTTTGTATTACGTTATACAACATGAATTGTTGAATTAAAAAATCATAAAGTTATTATGCATTAATTGCAAGAGATTGTGAATATGCTCGCTCACCCAAGGGGTGAACCTGAGAATTGTCCATTATGACCCTTTTACTTGTAATTGTGTTACATCATTTAGTATAAATTTGATGGGGAAATTATTCTGTGGTCCCGGAATACAATGTAATATTGCTATATGGTGGTCCAGACCAATCCAATTATTCGAATTTGGTGGGGACTTTGCAGGGGTGAAAAAAAAAATCCAATCAGTAATGAGTATACATCATGTGGACCAATAATATTAACTCGGACCACCGCATGAATCATGGTCCCGGACCTTGTAATCATTTTCTAATTCGGATAATTATCAAATTCTTATTGCTAGAGTTGAGTTTGTTGTTCACCCAAGCCAAGATTTTGATCGATCCACTCTTTTTGGCTCATTTATAAGCCAATTCTTCTCCTTCATTTCTTAAAAAGTGTTTAGAGTTGCTCTATATATCCCCACGAAGTTGGGAAAAACTTTTTGGTTATCAAACTCACCTCAATTTTTTTTTAAACAATTCTTAGGTTCACCCCTAGGATGAATGAGCATATTCACCCCCTCTTGCGATTAACGCATAATAACTTTATAATTTTCTAATCCAATCATTCATGTTATATAACGTAATACAAATATTAGCTCTGTAAAAAATCAATCAAATTGAAGACCTTTTAGTTATTCATTTCTATGAAATCCATGGACGGTTCATCATAGTAGTAGTAAGTGTTGTTAGAACCATTCATTTGTTTGATTCAATTAGATAATTAAACGACTTCCGATTCGATTGATTTTTTACAGAGATGATCTTTAAAGGATAATTTAAGATATAGACCGTTGGATTATAAATTTATTAAGTAAAAATATGTTAATCAACAAGGGGGATGAATATGCTCGTTCACCTTAGGGGTGAACCTAAAAATTGTCCTTTTTTTTATTGTTTCATCTCTATAGTATATTGATGTTTGGGTGTTTGAAATTTTGAACAGTTGTTTATCAATGTCGGAATCTTATTGGGGTACATATCCAACTGGGCCTTTTCCAAGCTCGCACTTAACCTAGGGTGGCGTCTCATGCTTGGCGTCGGCGCCATTCCCTCCGTCTTCCTTGCCATTGGCGTCTTAGCCATGCCGGAATCCCCTCGCTGGCTGGTCATGCAGGGCCGCCTCGGCGACGCCAAGCAAGTCCTCGACCGAACCTCAGACTCCATGGAAGAGTCCAAACTCCGACTCGCCGACATCAAAGAAGCCGCTGGAATCCCCGAACACTGCAACGACGACGTCGTTCAAGTCCCAAAACGCAGCCATGGCGAAGACGTCTGGAAAGGGCTCATCCTCCACCCCACCCCCGCAGTCCGTCACATTCTCATCGCCGCCGTCGGTATGCACTTCTTCCAACAAGCCTCCGGCATTGACGCAGGTCCGGACTTGAGATTTTGAGGTTTGAGGCAAAAAATCAAAATGGGCCTACATTTTTTATAAAAAAGAAAAAAATTATTTACAAAAAAAAAAATGAA
The DNA here is from genome assembly GCA_001662545.1 of Rosa x damascena. Lineage (NCBI taxonomy): Eukaryota > Viridiplantae > Streptophyta > Magnoliopsida > Rosales > Rosaceae > Rosa > Rosa x damascena. Next base: position 9,955 of record LYNE01009029.1, read on the forward strand.
AAGAAAAATAAACACACAACTAAAAGGGGATTCGAAACCTAGGCTAGAGATAACATAAAAGAAAAGAATGCAACTTGCCAACTAAACTAATTTATTGTTTATTAAAAAACATACATTTTATTTACTTAATAATTTTTTTAAATACCCCAAAAAAAAATTAGGCCTGACGAGACACTAGGCCTGAGACGACAAACTCACGAGCCTCATGTCAGGTCCAGCTCTGCATTGACGCCGTCGTTTTATACAGCCCGAGAATCTTCAAAAAGGCCGGAATCACGTCCAAGAACAAACTCCTCATGGCCACCATAGCCGTCGGATCCGTCAAGACAGTCTTCATCCTCGTCCCAACGTTTTTCCTGGACAGGATAGGACGTCGTCCTTTGCTTCTTTGCAGCGTAGCAGGGATGATAGCCTCACTCGGCTGTCTCGGTTTCGGCCTCACCATCATCGACCACAGCAACGAAAAGGTCATGTGGGCCATTGTGCTCTGCATCACCATGGTCTTATTCTACGTCGCTTTCTTCTCCATCGGAATGGGCCCTATCACATGGGTCTACAGCTCCGAGATCTTCCCGTTAAAGCTACGAGCTCAGGGATGTAGTATTGGAGTCGCCGTCAACAGAGTCGCGAGTGGGATAGTCTCAATGACTTTTATATCCCTGTACAAGGCCATAACTATTGGCGGAGCCTTCTTTCTTTACGCCGGAATTGCAGCGGTTGGCTGGGTGTTCTTATGTACAATGCTACCGGAGACACAGGGGAGAACCCTTGAAGATATGGAAGTCCTTTTTGGGAAGTTCCACAAGTGGAAACAGGCCAATGCTCAGGTCAAGAATAAGCAGGCGGATCATAATAGTAATGGAAATAACACCGCCAACGATGGTCGGTTCAGTTAGGAGCAAAAGGGCAAGATTTGGGTTATGATGGCAATATATATAGTAATATAGACATATAGTACAGTAGAAGAAGCTCAAACCTTAGTTAAAAATTATTATATGCGTGCGGATTATATATAACCGGCACATACATACAAAAGCTTCAATTTTTATCAGAACGCAAATGGTTGGATACTTGGATAGTAATTGAGCTCTGCTCACTTCACTTTACTGATTGACACAACAAGTTGCAAGAGTATATGAAAACCTTAAGTAAGGAATAGTGACAGCCTCATCATCTATTTACTTTGTTTTGTTTAAAGACATCTTTATCATCTGGCTCGAGCAGGGAGGGTCTCCTCCAATTATTGGACAATTGAAATGTAAGATACCATTTGTAGATGGGAAAAGATAGATTCACAAACAAAGAGGGCATGGGAATTTAGAATACGAGCCCCTTGAACAATTAGCCTCATTGGAGGAGTGAGAAATCATCATCGGAGTAATTAAATTTTTAGGTGCTCGGTTATCTATTTATTTTATTTTTCAGCTGAAGATATTGGAATGCATATGTACGTTCATGCTTTTTAGCCAAACTTTTTTGGCCGGAATGAATTTTCTTGTGACTCAATATAACATTCTATAAACCTTAAACTAGATATATCCAGTAAGAAGCAATAATCCAATATGTTTAATATATCCAATGTCATGGCCTAATCACGTCAGAAGGGTAGGTCTCCAAGAAAGTCAGAGCAAAACCTAGAAGCAAAAAACCGTATAGTTTTTCACTGCCCCATCCGGCGGCGCGTCCATGAGACTTCGTTGTCGGACGGGCGACTCATTCTTGTGAGTCCACTGGTGAGATTCAGAGGGTATGGGTCAGGAGTAGGAGGCTGCGATCACCTAAGTCACATTCGGGGAGGGTAAGGCTAGCGGAGGTGCACCCTCTTGATCGTTACCAATCTGCGCTTAGGCGGAGGAGACGAGAAAGGGCGGAGCGGCGGAGGGGTGCTGGTGTTTGGTGGGCTATCGTCGTTGTTTCCCTTGTGCTGGGGTTGAGGAAAGCTACTAGAAGTCGCCATGATCGATCCTTTCTGGGGTCTAGTTTTGGTTAGAGATCGGGAACTAAGGAGATCTGGCCGACGATGTCACTTCACGGCCAAGTAGGGCAATGTGATCCGCCGGAGGCTGAGATGCATCCCCGCAGCAATGGGGGGCCAATTCCGACCCGCACGACAAATTGGTTGGGTTTGTGGGCTTTTGGGGCCTGCCCTATCCTGTTGGGCCTTTTATGGTGGGCTGAGTTTTTATTTACTTTATGGATTAAGTATTTTAAATTTTATTTATGTTATTTTGTTATTTTAATTAGACGTGGCTTTATGCCGGCAATAAGAGTCCCTACCGTGTTAACATAGGGCAACGTGTGCTTTGTCCATGACTGCACACCTTATGTGTCTTGTCTACCCTAGTTAGGTGGCGAGTTCCCAAATGGTCGCAACCTCCTAGTGGCAGGATGAAACTAAATGTCATCGGACTCGTTTTTTCAGTGGCAACATAGTGAGAAAGCTGATCTTATTAGCATATTATGGCTTCGAGTAAGCATTTACTTTCCAGTATGTCACCACCTCTGTAAAGCCAATATAGTAGCTAGAAGTGCACTCTTCGCTAATTGGTGCATGGAAGAATACATACTTTTTGTTGAGACTCTCGTTATTATCTCAAGTAGTTCTCTCTATGCTTATTGTAATTTGAGGTGAGGTTCAAGTTTCATGTCCCCCCCCCCAATGCATTCTGCAATTTCATTAATGATCAAGGCTTAAGGGCAGCCGTACTGGCCCTATTTCAATATAGAATTAGTCCTAGCTAAGTTTGTAAATTTTTTTTTTTTTTTGGGCAAAGCATTTTCATTTCTAAGCCAAAGCCAAAATGTCTACGGTTAGTTATACCGATAACTTGAACACATTAAAAGAGACCTTTCAAATTAGACCCTGAGACACAACAAAGAAATGTAAAACCACTCTTCAATAAGATCTCCTTCTATTATAAGGTTGGAGGACAGAACTTCTTCAGATAACGAGAAAATCACTACATACAATATGAAAAGGAGGACTGGTCTTCTCCTATGTAACTGAATTTGCTATCATCGAAAAATAGAGGACTGGACATCTCTTGGAGGATTGGAATTCTCATAGACACAACAAGGAGGAGTGGACATCTCTCAAACAATATAAAAGAGGACCGAAGAACTCCCCGATACTAACTCAACTGTAATAATAGTAATCATTCTCCAACACTAACAATTCATAGATCACAAGCATCTCTAGCACATCCTTTAGCCTTCTACTCTAGCTCCTTCAAGCATCTCTACCGCACATGACCACCATTTTCTTTGATCTTTCCACAACATTTGTGAGGCCCTCCATATACTTGTACATTGCTTGAAGTTTGATCAGAGCATTTTCTGTGACGTCTTTAATGTTATTCTCTCTGCATATTACTTAGTTATTTCCTTAACAATATTAATCTTTAACTTAGTTTGTTGTAATTAGGTACAATAAGCATGGGATGTAGGAAATGAGCTAACAAGAGCTAGAAATGAAAGAAATGGAGGCAAGGAAGAAATAAGAAAGAAATGGAGAAATGAAGTTTTCACAATTCTACTAGGAGAAGAAATCTCAGTTGAAGTAGGAATCCTGAGTCAACTAGGAGTCAAGCTCGTGAAAATGAAAGAAATGACAAATGACAGAATCCCAGTTAGACAAAGAAACTCATTCCTACCAGGAAAAGGAAACCTAACATGACTAGGAATCCCTGTCACACAAGGAAGCTTCAGAAGGTTCCAAAACAACTAGGAAATGAAGAGTCCTAATTGGACTAAGAAACCTGTTGGCATTAGGAGTCCTAATGATACTAGGATACCTGGGAAGGCTAAGAGATGATGTAGCTTCAAGATGACTCAAGAATGTTCTAGAAGATACAAATTGGCGTCATACATAGAGAATGGGCTTTGAAACGTCCAAGTGGAGAAGCCTGGCCCAAAGATTGAAGCATGTGACACCTATGTGACTTTCTAGAAGAGTCTTCACGTCTCAAAGGATTTTTATTTCCATAATAAATTCCTTTTGCCGTGAAAAATAAAGAAGATGCTAGAAGATTTCGGCAATGAGTCACAGTTGGAGAGTTTGGGAAGAAATCTACTTCGTATGCAATCAGGAAAAGAAATAAAGAGAATATTTATCAAATATGATTTCATGATTACATAAATATTACAAAGTTGGCTAAAATATGGATTAGATTGCATTGGAGATTTTGGCAAAGATATCCCAGGAAGATTCAATGTTGATTTCTACTTCTCAAGGAATATTTATATTGGTCAGATGATGCAGAACAAGTAGAGAAAACCCTAAACTCTAGCCTTTGCTGTCCTTTATATATACAAGGGAGTATTTGACATTTCAGTCATCATCAAATCTTAGAATCAAAAATGCAAACCTTTCCCTTTATTCTCAAAGTTTCGGCCCCTCTCCATTGTTCAAGCTTTGAAGCCGTGAAGCAAGCTTCATCAACTCCGTTCCATCCTTGCCGTGAACCTCATCATCCTCCACCACCTTTGAAGACCTTCCTGCGTTCCTGAAACTTCTTTAAAAGTGTAACCATGGCTTTCACTCTTGTATTTTAGGTTTCTTTGTTTTTTAACGTTGAAAATAATTGCTATAGCATCCTATGTTTTTGTTTTGAATGGATGTTTCAAAAATTTTGTTAGAATGAAAAGTACATTTTGATGTGTAGTCTTCTATAACCTTGAAGCATGAAAACGTTTTACGATTTTTAGATAGTAAATTGCGATTTCACTTTATGTTCTTGGATGTTTGTTGATTTTGTGCAAATAACCCACCTTTCATGTTTTTGTTTTCTTTGATGGCCAACTTAGGATTCGAATTGCATGATTGATACCAAATTAAGATATGCTAGCGTTCTAGGTCTTAATTGCAAAGTGGAAAACCTATAGTTCCTTAGGTAAATCAACAAAGAGATTTGCTTGCTTGATTAGTGTTCTAGCTTGTGTGTTCTTCTTAAATTAATCAAACTTTTTAAGTGCTTACTGCGTTAAATATGTTTTGTTAATGGATTGATCACTCACTGGCATTGCATGTTTAATATGATTAACTATGGTGTGTTCATCTAGTTAATTTAACTAAGGAAAGTAATAAGAACCTTGTAGGCGTTCCTCTTTGTTCTTGATTGATTTCTTCTAAATATGTATTTTGATTCGTGATTTGCAATTTGATATTCTGTTTTCGTGTTAATGGTTGTTGACTACATCTTGCATCTTATCCGTCCATCTCATCTCCTTGATTCATGGTTTGATCGATCATTGTAGTTAGTTAATTAGATTAGAATATAAACACTTTTCAAAACCCCTTTATACTTGTAATTTTCGTAAATAATATATACTTGTGAATAATAATTCTTTCTTTGACGTTTAATTAACAGGATCACCCTCAATCCCCAGATAGAACTATCCATACTTGCTAATGTACTAATAATTGTCAACAAGATTAATTTTGAGCTCTCACTTTGAGCGCATCAAAGTTGACTTCTAAGTTCTGCAGTTTGGTTTTTTTGGAAAGCAAGTCCTGTGGATAATTCATGCATCTTTCCCTTCCTAAATTCTTCTAGGAGCTTAACTAATGTGTCCACCTCCTCGAGATGAGGTGACCACACCTTCTTGAGATGAGGCAACCAAGTATGAGAGTGACCAAAATTGGTTCAATAGAGACCAGGTGAACTGTAACACCAGAATAACAACAATAATTGCAATCCCAAAGAGTCTGAATGCACACACATAATGCATGAATAGCCTCAATACTCTAGAATCAGAAGTCTAGTATACTTGGACTAGTCTAGACAAAAAATGCTCCCAAATAATCAAGATATTAGCGTATAAATCAGGGTCATAAGTAGAATAACTGTCAAATAGATATCGGTCCCAACCAAAACCCAATAACAATTAACCGTGTCCCATTAGTCTCGTCAGCTGTGATGGATTATGCTTCGTGATATCAATCTCCTCAGCTTGAGCAGTTTCCTCACACTAGCATTGGCAGATCGGCGCAGGGGGGTGGAATTCCCGACTGTGAGGTAGAAGTTGAAGGGGTGGCGGTCTGGAGTCCAGAAGCAAGGTGGACTCCAGCAATACCAAACCTTCTCCCGCCAAGGAGGGCTTGATGGGGAGATCTGACAAAAATGCTCAAAACAATAAAATAAGAGATAATAGTCAAAATAATAATAAATAAGTATTCGTATTTCCTAAGTCATTAGGATTTAGACGGCTTTTTTTGCTTTGGTTAAGGGATTTTGACAACTTTATGCCTTTATCTCTATATATTGGGTTTGCAATCCGTGCTTTGTTTTTGTAACCTAGTTCTTTTTTTCTCTTAATCTGCACCAAGCCACCAAGCAAGCAAACTGCGAAAGGTATTTTGCGATACCTTTTTTTTTTGTTTGCTGTATTATAGTTTTTGTTTCTTTGTTGTCTATATTTATTATTTCATCGATCAAATTCTCAACTAAATTCTTGTACCATTCTTATTTTTTTCATTATTTTTTTATGTTTTGTTCGATTGATTTTTTTTTTTCGGCTTATTTTTTTCGATCAATTTTTTTTATAGATACACAAATCTCCACATGTCAAAATAAGAGAGTTACTGCAAAAGCAGCATCTGGTAATTGATGTTCAAATTTATCCCTAAATTCAACTAGCATTCATTAGCGTAGACAATAAAAGTTTACAACTAGAGTTTCGATCGATATTAAAATAGATCTTATTGCTCAGGTTCATATGTCACAAAAAGCCACTCGCACCAATCATTCAACAATCTTCCTTGAAATCTGAGCCTCGCAAGAGTAGAAGCACAATGATTACCAGACCTATCAACCTTCACCTAGAACAAATTTAGCCCAATAAACTGTCGAATAGCATTCCCAACTGCTGTTGCCACAAAAGGAACATTCGCAAAATCAACCAGGTTCTTAAAAATATGCGTCCCAAAGACAGCATCTTATAACACCAGCTACTGCCTCAACCCAAACAAACAAGCCTTCACCTCTGCTTCAGGTGCAACAGAGGCTATTCTCAGCTCAAAATCAACTGCGAAAATTCCAGGATGAGAATTACGAGCAACAACAGCAATAGATTTGTTTGAATACTCATTGTTTATATGCATTTTTTTTTATTTGTAGATAAAAAAAGTCATCCACAGAAGACACTGGATAAGTGGTTTACTAAAAGAAAAACAATCAAAAACTCCGAACCTAGTGCTGCCTTACCACAGTCTGATGTTGAGACTCAAGAGCTTGAAAATCGTGCTAAATTTCCAAGAACTAAAATCAATGAATTTCAATTGTGTTATACTGTTTTTTTTTTTAAACTTTCAACTTATGTTATAGTAATTCAGTTTTTTTTTTTTTTTTTTTT
>LYNE01009031.1:3890-14190 GCA_001662545.1 Rosa x damascena
ATGCGTTCATCTTTGTTCTTGATTGATTCTATGCTTGATTATATTTTGATTCGTGATTTGATGTTTGAAACCTTGCCAACATGTTAATAGTAGTTAATTACAATAAAAAAAGGTGGGTAACTGATTTACCCCTTAGCAAAATCATTTGTAATTAATTATAGAATATTTTTCTCTAAAAAAGAAAAAATTAATGAGTCTTTTATTACTAATTAACTACATCATTAAGATTTTTCTTAACCTATTATAACTTAGGTCTATTTTGAGTAATTTATCATGAAATAAAACAATTACTTATATAGCATGACAATAACAACTACTTATATAGCATGACAATATGTTACCTGGTAGATATGAGAATTTAATTCTATTTGGGTACATATTTGATTACACGTATATCTATGCATGTAATTGTATCAAAAATACTATAAATAAGGAGGAAATCTTCTGTCCCCAATTTTTTGTCTCCTTTCTTGTCCCTCCATTAATTGATAAATTGAAATATGTACTTCCAATCTACCTTTTTTGAAGTAAAAATATATTATGAGCTTTATTGAATCAAGTAGGAGGGAAGAGCTCCTTTTGTACAAGGTCTGTTATGCAATCAGGTGTGTGGTTCACCCAATTATTACATTGCTGATATTCAAAAGCTAAATTTGCTAGCCTATGTGCAACCTTGTTGCAGGTTCTATGAGCAAAGGACAGTTTGACTTATGGCAAGCCCCTTAAGGTATGTTGGATGTCTTCAATTAAGATGTCATGCTCAGTAAGAATAGTTGCAGGTCCATTAATGTCATGGACAGTGCTTGATTTGAGCGTTTTTCATTCGTCTATCACGTAACAATCAACACGGTCATCAAAGATAGGAAGTATTTACGTCCCGATTTATCGTGTCTTGGGGATTACGAGCTAGCTAAGAATTCTATGGTTCTAGGTCACCGAAAATCACTTGCAGAAACAAATAAAACTAGAAAAAAATGCTAAACAAGGCACCAAGCCTCATTCAAGCATGACTTTGCATCACACAAAGTCACATAGACGGCCTTGCACCAAGTAAGGCCTAGATAGGGCCGTGAAACACACAAAAGTGCTTGTAATGCTCACGCCCACATAGATTTACAAATGAATGGTAGTGGGAAAGTCACAATGTTTTTGGATTTTCATAAATGATAAATAAACTAACTAACTACGGCATAAAAATAAGATAGATAGATAGAAGGATGGGATGCATCGCATCAACGGTCACCATGGAATTCAAGATTCTCCACACAAATCTAAAATCACATGGAATGATGATGATTAATTCAAATGATGCTTCAAATGTTTTGTAGGATTTCGATTTAGCATTAAGAGGCCGGTCGAAAAGAAAGCTAAATTGATTGTCATAAAATAGTAGTCAAACCTTAAGCAAAAACAAGAAGAAGAAATAATACTTAGGTTTTGGCTACCCTATCCTAGTCTCAAACCTTATGCCTTGTTAGGGCCATAAGTTCTCAAAACTAAATGCTTTAGGTTTCGACAATCGATTGTAACACACTCTAGCAACCATCACCACAAATAATAAGGTCGAAAAGAGTACTTGTGATAACAATTACCGTACCCAACAATTCCAAATACTATTCCGACAATCAAGGGTAATAATACTCAAAATTGGGTGATTTGAGAACCACAATCGAAGAAATCCAAATGGAAATAGAGATATGCAATGGGCAAATTCCACCATATTCATGCCATAATCTAAATTGAAATATAAATTCCCCAATTTAATATTCCAATTCCAACACACTAAACATAGACTAAGGAGGGGAAAACCTAAACCATACATCTAGAGTGAAGAAATTAAAGCAAGAGTACACAAATCATATGAATAAACATCAATTTTATTAATTCCTCAACAAAACCCTACAAAACTAAACTTGGGTTTCAAAACCCTAAAACCATGAGAGGTCACACACAAGTATATATCAATACACATCAAGCAACACCATAAGCAAGAAATAAGAGAGAGAGAGAGAGAGAGAGAGAGAGAGAGAGAGAGAGAGAGAGAGAGAGAAGAGGGAAAGAGAGGAGAAATCCATGAAAGTTGAGGCAAAGCTTGTCACTAGCTATTGCCATAACTTCATGGCTTCTCTTGCTACCCATATGAAGCCATGGTGTAGAGATGGTGGCCTAGATACTCGAAATGTATGTGCCTCCTCCTTTTGCAAGCTTACATGTGAAGAATGGGGGATGAAGAAGAGAAGAAGAGGTGAGAAGGGGGAGAAGTCCCAAATTCAGCCAAAAATCCTAGGGTGTAGAAAAATGGGTTTTAAACTTGTGAAATATGTGTGCAAAGGTGCTTAAATACCCCCTTGAGTTCAAGGGTCAAGATTGGACTTGTACCCTAGATCCAATGGCTCAAAAACAAGTAGAAAATGGGTAAAATGAAAAGACTAAAATAACCTAATAAAAATGTAGAGAATTAGAATATTAGAAAACATTTTAGAAAATATAAAGAAAAACGGAGGGTAAAAGTGTAAATGAGTGTGTGTCTAGTATGAACACAAATAAATATCTTCATCCACGTGTGTGATGTGTGTGGGGTATGTGGTCCATTAATTATTGTTGTCATTATATCAATTTTGAATTTGAAATTTGAATACAAAGATGTAATACAAATGGGCTTGGGTCTTCACTTGTCCTTCTTTGGTCTTGGGCATTGGACTTCATGCTATTGGGCCAAGTTTACTTGGTTGACCCGATGGTCAACTAGTTGACTTTTTGTCTTTTAGTCGAAGTTGACTTTTTGCTCTAATTCACTACTTCTTTCATCTTTTTCCTCTCTTGACCATAATTTCCTACAAACGAAGAAAACAAACTAATACTACGAAATAATGCTCGAGTATTCGCTAATTTCAAGGTAATTAGGGCTAGAAACACATATAAATTGTGTGTGAAGTGCTTTGGCAATCAGTTTCAATGAGGACTGACTGAGCTCGTTGTTGTTGCATAAACTCCAACCCAGTTTGAATAGCAAGTAACTCTACCTACAATGCTGAACTGGCATACTGAACAACAAATTGAAATGCTGCAACGACCACACCATTGGAGTTTCAAAGGACCCCCTCCTATTCTCCCTCATGGTAACTGAGGTATAAAGACTACATCGACGTTGAGTTTGAAGCTATACACAGAAGCAGGCTGCCATACTTTTGTACTTCATTGTTTGGGTGTTATCTCAGTGGCATTTGACTTCTTAAATTCTTCCAGCCATGTCATGGTACGAAAGAAGATGTCAGCTGTCGTACCTATTATACCTTCCCACAACATGCTATTCCGATTTGTCCACAGGCCCTAGATGATCATCTTCAACTTTTTAAAGACATCCACTTTAAAACTTATACCTTGGGTCAACATCCACTTCTTGAAAGGGAGTTGAGGAAGCAGAGAGTGCTGAAGGTACAAGGGAGCTTGTGATAAAAAAAAGTATAGGCTTTGGGACACTTATAGAAAATATGGTATGAGTCTTCAATCTAGTGATCACATAGAGGATAGTTAAGCTCCCCATCATAACCCTGTGTACGTAGTATTTCTCTAGTAGGCAGCAAATTGCAGCAGGCTCTCCAAAAGCAAATTTGAACTTTGCCAGGAACCTTGGTTCTCCAAATTTTCTTCCACAACTCTTTAAATTGATCCCCCATGGAAGTTGACGCAAGAGTATTGCCAAGAACTTGTTCTCTAGCAATCCAGTATGCACTCTTTACTGTGAACCAACCACACCTATCCAAACTCCAGTAGTGCTTATCAGTGGTGCCATGTCTATAAGAGGAATGCTGAGAATTTGGGTGGCTTGAAAGGCAGCATGAATAATACCTGGAATCCATTGTCGAGTTTGTGAATCAATCAAATCTACTACAAATTCAACAGGAGACTCGGGTGGTTTTTGAATGAGGAACTATGGACAGTTCGGAACACAATATTAGTCCCATCTCCAACTCGCCATCAAATATCCCCCTTCAATACTGGTCATCTAGCAAGAATACTTCCCCAAGAGAAGGAAGGTGCATCCCTATATCTGCTTGCCAAAACTCACAATGTGGAAAGTACCTTGCTTTGTACTATTGAGCTATAAGTGATAAAGGATTTGTCATAATTCTCCAACCCTGTTTAGCTAATATAGCAAGGTTATAAGCATAGATGTCTTTAAAACCCATACCCCCTTCATGCTTGGTAAGACAAAGCCTCTCCCAACTTCGCCAATGTATTTTTTTTTTTTTTTTCATTTGTATCACCCCAAAAGAAGAGGCACAAAGCTTGTGTATGTCATCACAAAGAGTCTTTGGTAACATGTAACAATTCATAGCATAAAGTGGCATGGTTTGAGCTACTGCTTTGATTAAAATCTCTTTTCCTGCACAACTTAGAATTTTGGCCTTCCAATTTTCAAACTTCTTAGATAATTTTTGTTTGATGTACTGAAAAATCTGAGTCTTCGATTTGCCAACTTATAATGAGAGACCCAAGTATCTGTAATGCTCTTTTTCACACTTGACTTCTAATAAGGCAGCAAGCATTTCTTGAGTTTCAGCAGGGACATTGCAGCTAAAAACCACACTACTTTTTTGAAAATTAACTTTTTCCCTAGAGGCTAGGCTCTTTCATAGATGTTCAAGATGTTCCTGTAAGTGAGACATTCCTAAATAGTGGCTGCACCAAATAGGATGTTGTCATCAGCAAAAAATAAGTGATGAAGTATTGGGGCTTGAGGACACATCCTCAGACCATGAATGGCTCCAGATTCAATAGCTCGAGATATCAAAGTAGATAAACCTTTTGCACATAAAATAAAGAGGTATGGCAAAAGAGAGTCACCCTGTCGGATACCCCGAGTTGGGAAAATTATGTCAGATGCTTCACCTTGAACAAGAAGAGCATAGCTAATTGAAGTGACACAACTCATCACCATATTAATCCATCTGGAAGAAAAACTGAGCTTCACTAACATAGTTGAAAGAAACGACCATTCCAATCTATCATAAAACTTGCTTATGTCTAACTTGAGAGAGAAGAAACCTTCCTTCTACGACTTAAGTTTATGCATGAAGTGTGCGGGTTGCCTCAGTAGCCACTAAAGTATTATCCGAAATTAATCTTCTAGGTACACAAGCACTTTGGAGAGGAGAGATGATTTCAGGGAGTTACTTTTTCAAACAATTGGCAATGACCTTGGAACTGATTCTATAGATCACATTTCATAAAGCTATAGATCTAAAATGTGAGGCAACTGTAAGGGACTTTACCTTTGGAATTAGGCAGATATGAGTAAAGCTGGATTCCTTCCAAATATCTCCTTGTTTCAAGAGATTTCGAATAGCCACACACACATCTAAGTGAACAACATGCCAATATTTTTGAAAGAAAAATGGAGACATACCATTTGGTCCGAGACTTTTGGATGGATGCACTTGGAACAAGGCTGCTTTTATTTCCTCATCCAAGTATGGCAAATTTAGATCTTCATTCATAAGGTCAGTTACCTTCAATGGAGTAGCACGAAACACTTCTGAAATGGCAGTAATCAATATCCTCTGACGTGAGGTCATGTTATAAAATTCCATCAAGAGTCTCTTGACCTCTTAAGGATCATCAGTCCTTATACATTCCCTCCTCATTTTTCATGCCTCGAATAGAATTTCTAATTCTAGTCCACCTCACTTGATGGACATCCCATTATGTTATCTTGTTAATAGGTTCTCTTATATTTTAAATAAATAACATGAAATACATGCCCAATTCCATAGTTCTCAGATCTCTCAACAGGAAAGTCATACTGTCAATATTGCAACGTGCGAGAGATCAATCTCTCACTAAGAGTGGAACATAAAATCATGGTTTTCGTGAGAGGCTCATAAGTGAATCTCTCTATTATGTATAATAATTGGGTTGATTCGCATATCATTCTGAGCTTAATGATTTGCATATCATTCTATGTTTGAAAGCATATCCAAATCTCGATACTAAGCATGAACCCAGAACTCGACAGTCGTGGGTCTTACCTATGCAGAACTTACTCTTGACCCCTAATCAAAATAATCTTACTCATGAACCCAGATTGTACACATAAACCCATATCAAAATGGTCCTACTCATGAACCCAATCACAATCAGATATAAATAACCTACATGGACAAAACTCAGAAAAGAAAATTCAATTCAAAAAAGGAAGATAGGAACCCTGTGGGTGGCAAAATTGAATTGAAACCACAACCAAAATCTCAAAGATAGACCCAAATTGCATAAAATTAAATCCAAAAGAAGATTACGAATCCAACGCTGATCACATCGAATCCAATCCAAAATCTGCTTCTCTGTCGTGCATTCGACTTCTAGGATCAATTGCCCAAATGAAAGGAAGATCCAGCTGTCGGATTTGCACGATCGAAAACCAAACAGACCGAAACTGCAAAAGTGTAACCGTTGTCGAAGCTGAGGCTTTCTTGTTGTTGTAGCTTAGATGTAAAAGTGTACTTTTGGTTTTAATCTTCCGCTGTATATTGAGATTGGTGGGTGTGTTTACTTATTGAATTGTTGTTCAGTTTAATCTGTAAACTAGTTGTAATTTAATATGTGACTCTAAAAAATGAGTCTATATTGACATTTGGGGTTCAGGGAATCTTGCGTACTAGTTTAAAAAAAAAAATCACAGGTATTTAGTGTTGATGTCTGAACCATCATGCCCAGTGAATTTGTATTTTTCTTAATTGTTTATCATTGTGCTTGAAAATCGGGGCATGACAAATTCGTTGCATAATTTGGCATTGTTAGAGCATTGTTTTAATAAAAATTTCTTTACCAGCACCACTGAGTAACTTTGCCCGCCAACTTACCACCTTCTCTATCAAGTAGCTAAATGCCATCATTTTAGTTCTCTCCACATACATAAGCAAACCTAAGTACCTATCATGCTTGTCTACTATTTGAACACCCAACAAATTGGTCAAGTAGTGTGTTATCTAACCATATCAACCTTCATGCCAAAGCCATACTACTCTTCTATAAATTAACTCTTTCTCCGTAAGCTATCTCATAGGTATGTATAATATTTTGAATCTATTGACATTCCTCATCTGTAGCTGTTCCAAATAAGAAGTTGTCATCTGGAAATAATAGATGGTACAGGTGAATCTTTGGTGCAGAAGTAGATTGCTTTTGTCCCTGGTTATTTGATATCTGATAATAACCTATCAAATGACCAGGGACCAAAGCACTCTGCAGCGGTGAAGTAATGTTTCCCAACAACTTCTTCAACCAATTAGACAATAACTTTGAACAAATTGTATATAATACATTGCACAATGCAATAGGCCTTAAATCAATCATATGTTTCGGAGCTTTCACTGTTGGAGTAAGTGTTGGGATTGTCTCCCGTTGTGGGAGTGCGATACTGTAGAAGCATACCACTTTAGATGAGGTGTTCGATGGCATTCTTTAACGCCCAACAGCTGTAGGTGGGATGGACGACCTCCTCTTGGTAGGTGTAGTACTTACCGTTGTCTCACAGCTTCTCTTGTCCGGGTCTGCGCTTTGGTAGGTGTGGGATGATATCTCTATGGCCGTTCCAGATGTCCTTATAAGAGGTGATGAGTGTGGTATAGATCTTGTCCCTGGGTGCATCATACTTTGGGGTTTCTTTGTATCGGTTGTTGCTATATGGTGAGTCGCGGTATCTGCTGCTTAACAAAGTGTGCTTGGATTTCTCAAGGCTTTTGCCATATTACTTATCTCTCTTATAGATGTAAACGGGCCTCTATCGGTGCTCTTTCATTGTGTTAAGCAGGTTTATCCTTGTTGCCATCCCTATTCCTATTGTCGGTGTTTCTGTTAGGGTTATTGAGCTGAGGTACACTAACAGGATTTGTATTGGGGCCCGTATCACAACCGAAAGTATCGTACTCGGCCTGAGCAAAGGAGGTGGCAGCGTCGAGTAAGTCATCAAATGTTGTGGGAGGGTTGGTATTGATCTGAAGTAAGAAGTATCCTGGCTAGAGGGCTTGCTTGAACATCAATGCCGCTATGGCCGGCTCGAGAGAGAGACACTACGTAGCCTGCTTCTGCCACCTTCAAACAAAGTCTCTCAAGTGCTCATTGGGCCTCTACTTGAGTCTAAATAGGTCTGGCGATGTGCGATAGCCACTGTCGCATAAGATGAACCGTCGGAGGACAAGTCCCTGAGGTCCTGGAAGTTATCGATGAAGTTGGTGGGTAAGCTGAGGAACCAACGTAAGGCCTCATCCGTTAAATTTTCCTCAAACACGTGGCAGACCATGGCTTCAGTGTATCGCGTCCTATGCAGCAGGGACTGGAATACCTCTAGATGATGGTATGGGTCCGGCGTGCCATTGTATTTCTCGATTTTGAAGGGTTTTGCTTCCTGTGGGCTCTTTTCGGCCTATATTTGAGGTGTGAATGTTCCCATCTTCCCTTGGAATCCTGCCATTATCGGCTGCCGGCCAGATTTGCTTTCTGTGTTCTCGATTTGTTCTTGTAGGGCTGCGATAATCTCGCTCATTTGGATTAGCAGTCGTGTGTTGGGATCAAGTAGGGGCACGGTGGCGGTGGCCATAGTTGTGTTGGTGCCTGATATGCTTGCCACGTCGAGTACAGGTTGAGGTGGTGGTGTTGCACTTAGTTGGTTGGGGAAGAGGGGCGAGTTTAGGTAAACTACTGTAGCCCTGTGCTTGTGTTCCCTGGTGTAGGGCCTGCGAGACTTCCAGAAGTTTCTGCTGTGGGTGGGACGAAGGTGCCAGCTAGGCCAGTACTCAGATCTATAGTTAGGAAGGCCCCGAGTGTATTAACACCGCCGATGATAGGTATCCGGGTCTCCTGTTGGCGGGCCCTATTGAATGCTTCGTTATTTGCGACTCTTCGTTGGATAGCATCACGAAGAATGTTGTTTTGATTGGCCATGCTTTCCACCTCCCTACGGGCTGCTGCAGACGCTATGCGCTCGATTTCCTCTTGCGCACACCATTCCATGAGGTCGCGCATTGCGATCTCGAGTGTGGTGGTGGCATCAGTAGTCATGACCGAGGCTATTTTGTTGTTTGGGCTGAGGAATTCGAGCATACGCTGAACCTCGTGGACCTCTCCTTCGCTGGACTGATCATCGTCTTGCATATCGGGGGTGCTGGTAGCCATTGGTAGAGTGTGCTGTCCTGCCAGCAAGGTTCCGAGGGGACTCCTTCTAGTGCCAAATGTTTCAGCTGTGTAGAGGGATGTCTAATCCAGCCGAATAACCGGATACCTTGTTCTATCACTATCGCTATCTATCTCATTTATTCGTCAAACAAACAAGGTTAGAGGGAAGACTGAGTGTGCCGGCCTTCGACACTCTGATGCCTAAGTCAGTATCGTTATAAGATAAAGATAATGGAAAACGATAGTAAACAGTTACCTCTTTTGTGTGTTGGAGATGATTTTTATGTAACGGATTTGGGGAAGCATGGTTTCATTTCATTCAGCGTGGGCAATTAGGCTTCCAATACCGCCCTCGATGGGTATCGAGATCCTTGGCTAGGAGTTCCTTTGTCATCTTTTGGTAGCTAGATGAGTCATGTGTTTCCGGTACTTGTACCTGGGAGGTATATATACCAACAAGTGTAATATGCGTGTAATTTACCTCTCTGATCAAAACCCCTAAAAACAGAAAGTATCTCACTGTTATGCACACATCTAGCCCAATTGTATTCCAATATTTTTGAAAGAAAAAAGGTGGCATACTATCAGGATCTGGAGACTTTGATGGATGCATGTGGAATAATGCTGCCTTGATTTCACTATCTAAACACGGTGCCAATAAACCATAGTTCATTGGAATATAATTATTTTCGGAAGCATAGTATTAAAAATCAGTTTCATAGCCTGTGCATTTACACCTTCAATGCTGAAGATCTATTAATAATAGGTGCTCGCAAAACCTTCATTTTCATGTGCTTCATTCACCCACTGATTATTCATATCAAACAAACCCAAAATCCTATTTTGTTGCCTTCTATAAGAGGCCATGCGATGATAAATGGTGCTAACAACACCATCAATTTCATGTGCTTCATTTACCCTATGATTATTCATATCAAACAAAACCAAAATTTATTTTCTTGCCTTTTATTAGTGGCCCTCCTGATGATAATAGGTGCTAACAACATCATCAATTTCATGTCCTTCATTCACCCACCGATTATTCATATCAAACAACCCCAAAATTTTATTTTCTTGCCTTCTGTTAGAAGCCCTCCGATGAAAATAAGTAGTATTTTGGTATCTC
>LYNE01009032.1:2882-13383 GCA_001662545.1 Rosa x damascena
CACAATCACAAAGAACAAGGAAAGCTAATAAAAAGGACCATCACATTACAGCAAGGAAAACTTCCTGATAATTCAATGTCCATAAATTGAAGGCCATTTTCAAATGCCTCAAATTTTTGAGACAATCAGATTTTCTTCCTACTAGAACTCAGATAAGGATTATGTACAGTTAAATGCAACAGTGCAGGACCATTGCAAATCCTCAAAGAAACTATCAGCCTCTTACAGAGGCAACAATCTTGTTCCACCTAGGTGACGAATTTTCAAGGACAATCCAACTACTGAAGCTCGTTCTTTCATGTACTTCAGCATGCTATACGTAATGCTAGTCATTACCGTATTACAAACCGGTGATTGCAAAAATTTCACCCAGCTTGACCATCCCTAATGCTCTAAGCACATGACAGTGGCTGGCAAAAATAAGCCATGTCTGAGCATGTGTACTTATTGCTAGCTGTTCAGCCTGCCCTGAAATATTTACACTAAGCGATCTAATGATCTATAGCCCCTAGTACCAGAGACCGAGGCAGTACGTGGCTCAGCTCAGCTCAGCTTCAATGGTGTCACTTGATGTTCATAGCAGCAGACATTGCACGCAACTCCTTTGAGATTTCTGAGAAGGGCGGCCTAGATTCTGGATCAGATGACCAACATCTCTCCATCAATGATTTCCATGTTGGATCACACCAGCTTGGTATTTCAGGACGGAGACTGCCTTTGATTATACCAACTAAAAACATAATATGAAGGTGTTTTAAAGTTTCAAACAAAAGCTCAAACAAGAATATCCCAGTGTTTTCACAAGGAAATTGCACATTACCTATTATTTCCTCTGAGCGCAAGTTTGCGTAAGGCTCCTCCCCAGTCAACAGTTCCCACATAACAATTCCAAATGAATATACATCAACCTACACACAAGTAGGGGAGAAGTCAATGAAAGCCAATATAGTAATCAACAGAATACAAAATGTAAATCAACATGCTTATCATTTAACATTGAACATTGTTTACCTTTTCCGTCACCAAATTGTTCTTGCTGTTGCTGTTCAAAAGTTCTGGGGCCATCCATGGTATGGTGCCTCGTACGCCACCAGAGATGAGTGTCCTCTGCTTGATTTTTGATAATCCCAGATCACCAATCTGAAATTTCAACATTATAAGGGAAGATTACATGGAGGGAGAAAACAATGGTGGGGCATAACTGCGTAAGAAACACAAAACCTTCTTCTCATCAGGTTAGATACCTTGCACACTGGTCGCTGAGGATCCCTCATATTCACTAGAAAGTTATGTGATTTCAAATCAAAATGGACTATGCTCTTCTCGTGAAGATATTCCATACCAAAGGCTGCATCCATTGCTAATATCAACCTCTTCCTACGATCAATAGTCCTGTAAGGGTTTTGGCTAAGACTAGTCAGTCAGGACATACAGTACACTTTTAAAATTTAGTTGTATTACAAAGCAACTAA
This sequence comes from Rosa x damascena, assembly GCA_001662545.1. Lineage (NCBI taxonomy): Eukaryota > Viridiplantae > Streptophyta > Magnoliopsida > Rosales > Rosaceae > Rosa > Rosa x damascena. The sequence continues at coordinate 4,355 of LYNE01009032.1, forward strand.
TAACTATTTCCACACTTAAAATGACAGCATAACACTCAAGTTCTCACAGTCTCACCAATTCAAGAAGCAGGAACTCAAACTACTTAAAATCTATGAGGACTTTTGGTGCACAAAGTGAGATAACCTGTATCTTATTAAACTTTCATGAGACTATAGTAGAAATCCAATGAATTGAAAATCATTTGCTACCACTTTGCATTTTAAATGGTATGGATTATCTCTAGGTTGATATCAAAGATTTTTCATCCTCCGACTTTCAAATCCCTAGGTTTTGTTTATCATTACATGTGCTAAGCTATGGAGAAAACATAATTCAAGTATACATAACAATTAGCAAGCTGCATTAGGTAAGAAACTGAAACAAAATTTGACTAATCAATTTACATTATGCAATACCAAAACGAAAAGAAGGCAATATTATGTTACTTTATGAAGACAAGACATTATTCATCTTACCGATCTTTCCTTCGCAAAACTTGTTTTAAGGAGCCATTCACCATGTACTCTGTCACCGTTGCCAAATTTGTCACTGGTCCATCTGTCACTACACCATAGAATGCCACAACGTTTGGATGGTGAAGTTGACCTAAGATATGAGCTTCCTTCCAAAAGTCAGCAAGCTGCGGAGAAGAGAACAGTACGAGTTGTTACACAACATACGGGTATACATCGACCAACTATAGTAGCGAGACCTTGAATATTTCCTAGAAAGAGTTTACAGATAACAGGCTGGTATGCTTTCTTTCTTTCTTTCTACTCTAATAAGCACAAACAACTATGAAAGTTGCAAGCAAGTAACAAACATAAATTTGAACAATTGAACTGTGGGAGGAAAAGTATAAGATCATTACCAATCGATCCTCCAATACGCCATCTGTAAAGCAACTTGGCTTGATCTTTTTTATGGCAACATTAGACCCCTTCCATTTCCCATGGTAAACTGTTCCATATGTGCCCGAACCAAGCTCTTTTATAAACTCAAGGTCAGAGTTTTTGATAGTCTGAAAAGGTTGAACACAACACTGATAATCTTATATATTTATATTCCATTCAGCCTCCGCGGCTTATCAAAGCAGAAAATGTATAGGTTCCAATAGTTACCTGTAGCTCTCGAGTGGCTAGATGAGTATAAAGTGCAGCCAGATCGTTGGGGGTTCCACCAATTACTTTAGAGTAATTAAGACTTTCTCCATGGTTGGCCTAAGGAAACGCAATCACATGTCAAAGCTGAGGAAAGCTTACTTCTAATAGTCAAAAGAGTAAAGCTACTAAAAACCTACAAAATTTTTCCTTCTTTTTGTTATTTCTTGGAGTTGAAGGAGATAAGATGTTTTCTAGTATTTACCTCCTCGGTGAAGCTTAAACTAGATGAAGGGTCCTGTCGGACCTCCTCAACATGCACACTGCATTTCTCTATCCTAGCTGAATTCTGGGATGAAGGATTAGATGCAACTCTATTTGATTCCTTGACTTGAGGACCCAAGATAAATTGTCCTTCATCCCTGAGATCTTGAGGTTTTAGCAAGGTATCAGAAGTCACCACACAGCTAGCATGAGAAGAGAGCTGAGGACCTTCCACTTCTTTGGACAGTGAAAGGTTACGCAAAGAAATATTCACTGAACATGTTACTCCATTATATGAATCTTGCATGTCATTACTGCCATTTTTAGAATTGCCTGAAGAATTGATGACTGTTTCCTCATTAGGCAACTTATTATCAATAGTGCCAGAGGTGTTACGACCGTTCACAATGTCTTTCAGGCATGTCTCCTTGTCAAGATCACGATGAATAGGCTCGCATTTGCCGCTCACTCCATGAACACTTTCGTACTTTCCAAAACTAGAAACAGTTACGAGATTTTCCTGAGTGTCCATAGTCCTCACAGATGGAAACAAATTGTCAGTAACATCACAGTTCAAGAGTGATTGATCACCCACTCTAGTAAACGCACCATAATAACCTAAGCAATATTCCTTGGGATTCACATTCATGTGCTGTAAAAGTCCAGGGCCATACTCTTTAATTCGCTTCTGATTAGTATGTTGGACACCACTCAAGGACCTGTCTTTGATTGAGCTAGAATTCATCATCCTCACCCTTTCTGCCAATGCATCCTCCGAAAAACCAGCATAATGCCTCCATGAATTGGGATGATACAGTCTCACAGACTGCCCCTGCTTTGCAATGCTCATATGTGGCCTAAGTCCAAGGAAGCATTTCCTTGTCGAAAGCCTCCCATCCAATCTAACAGTTAGATGGTTCCCCCTCTCAGCTGTGTTGCTCTTATGGTTCCTAACACAAAATGGATTATACCGCTGATGTCTAGTATCATTCGCACCAAACCTATGGTTCCTAATGCTGCTATTTAAGCCACCACACACCCTATCACCGGCATACAACGGATTCACAGTTTCCAGTGGAGAATTACCACAAGAATGACAACTCAAACCATCCTTCACTAAATTACAACTGGCTCCCCAAGGCATAATGTTCTCTCTGTTCACGTTAGCAATTCCATTCTTCCCCACATCCTTCTTAACATCACAACCATTACACCCCGACTTCACACCAGAGTAATTCACCGGTTCCAAACCCTGCACTGCCGAGACTGACTGATCAGCTACCCCAACCCCATTACACAAAACCTGACTACCAGACCTCCCCAAAGCTTGATCAACCCTCAAATTCACATCTCTAAGGTTCAATGGATTAGACCTAGCCACTGAAAACTGAGCCACATTGCCAGAATTCAACTCCCGCATTTTCGGTTCATCACGATCAGGGTCTAAATCTATAAGCAGAGGTTCATACACCTCACGTTTCCTAGTACTCTCACCCAAGCCACCAACTTCCATATCACTCTCACTAAAACCAAACCCACAAACCAAACCCGATTGCTTGGCCAGCAATTGCTGCTTCAACACCATCTTCCTCAGCGATTCATCGCCGTGTTTCTTAACCGCCGCCTTCTCACCCTCCACCCGGGTCCGGGTCTCTGACCCAACCCCATGACCCGGTCCGACTCCGTTTCTATATCCATTGCTATTGCTACAAACAAAGAGCCAGAGTCTGGCGGACTTACCGTAGCTCTCGAGCTTCTCGAACGCTTCCACCATGCGTCGGACGTCGTCGTCGGAGTCGACGTGGACGAGCGGGGCGGCGCCGGAGCTCGATCCGAAGTCGGGGAGCTGGTACTTGATGACGAAGGAGGCAATGTTGGGGGAGAGACCGGCAATCTTCGACCGGAGCTTGGAGAACCCGACGTTCCGGTCGACGGAGATGATCCGGGTCTCGCCGCCGATGTAGCGGAGCTTCCCGGATGGCGGCCGGGGGTGGAATGCGCCGTTGAAGCTGCAGACGAGCTTGAGCTTCTTGGGCTGCTGGGTGTGGTTGGTAGTAGTGGGCTTTTTGCCACGAGAGAGAGGTGGTTCTTTCATGGAGGTCATTAGAGAGAGAAAGTGAGGAGAGAGAGGTGGAGAGTGATTCTTGGGGTGTTGAGGAAGACGGAGTTTGTGTTTATACTTGTATGGGAGTGTGGCGGGGAATTTTTACGTTTTTGGGCTTGAGTTTGGTTGTAATTTCCAGATTGCCACTCTGTTAAGGAGTTGTGATGAGTTGAAGTACCCTGCTTCAGCTTGTGAGTTGTGAGACCTTTCTTTCTTTTGTATTGTGTGGGAATCTTGTGAATTTTTTGGCCTTTTATGGACGCGGGTGAATAGTCAATTCTTCAATAATTTAGTGACAACATAAGATAAATCAATTCTTAATTATAATATAACATAAAAGCGAAAAATTGAATAATTTTGATTGTAAGATGTAGAATAAAATTAATGAACAAAGTTTTTTTTTGTAGGTTGAAGTCCACTTGATATCGTACTTATAAACCAACTCCTAATCATAATAACACATAAAAAAGAAGAATAAATCTTAATTGTAGTAAAGTAAGTACGAAACACAAAAAATGATGGAAGGTGCCTATCAACATCTTTGAAGAGATGAAATAAATATTCAATTAATTGCCCTCAATTAAGAGATCTAGCAATGGTATCACTAGCCAATGAACATATTCACAGGCCAAAATCTACTTTAATAAATACTTTTTATACAGTCTTATCTTAGAATTTATGAAAAGACATTTTCCAAAAAGAAACAATACTTTCATTAGTAAAATATTAGTTTACGATATAAAATTATCAAAACACAGCAATAAAAAGATTGATTTTAAAATAAAAAGATGTAAAAAGTTTTAAATATCGATTGGTTTGAATCATTGGCCAACTTCTAATATTTGCTATTTCGAGCTAATAATCAAATAATATAGCCAGAGACAGCCTGAAATTAGGGATCATAAAGTAACAAACAAATTAATTCAAAGAGTTGAAGTCAAATAAACCAAAGAGGTTGCGATCATGAAGATGGGGCAGTAACGATATTAGCAACGCATGCAAGGGCATAAATGTAAAAGTAAGGTGAAAGGTTCCGTCTTCTTCGTAGTATGAAATTCCAGTATTTTGCCACTTGGGTCGTTGGCTGTTGTGGCTCCGTACAACGACATAACCTCCCTTTTTGTCTTTTAGTCCAATTCGGATTTAGGAAACCTTGTGCTCTAAGCAAACAATTAGCACATTATTATTGAATTTAATCAAAATTAATTTATGCTGCATTTTTCGGACTTGTGAATTTTATATCTCACTATTTTTTCTCCAACAAGTGTCATTCTAACATACTTCTTGTCTTCATGATGTTTTTTTTTGGTCCATTTTGTTGCGGATGACACGTCAAATGTTTTTGACAGCTATTCGAACTACAATTTGGGATGTCCCGTGGCTCACAAGGACATATATTACCCCTATGCGTGAGAGATCGCTAAAAATTGTAGAGAGTTTTCCAAACTCTCAAGCTATTGAGTTTTCGTTTCATGCTTTTTATCAATATTTTAACACCTCAAAATAGTTTCTAAGTTTATGAACTTGACAAATCCTTTGCACATTTGATTTTGTACCACTCTTATACCTTATACGTGGCTGGCATTTAAGTATTGAGTAGAAAGTACAAGCACATTGTCGACCAGGATTAGGATGCTCATTTTGATTGAGCTATACATGGTTGATTTGATTGCATGACAATCTCAATAAATCTTCAAATCACTAAAATCGAAAGACGTGTGAACAAAATATGAGATAGATGGCACAAATAGTTGGTGAGTCATTCATTTTGTGCTTCGAGTGTCCTTAAATATTCCAACCTTAGTTGGATAATTTGAGACAAATATTGATAAATCAATCGGGCGTGTTTGTGCCTTGCATAGATTCGTGGCCACTATAATCAAACTCGAATTGTATCGAGCAGATTTGACATCTAAGATAAAGCTGGGCTGTCCCTTGGTTCTTCCAAGGGCTGGGGTCTCCTCGTTTCTCCATATCCGATCTCAGAATCAATACCAATCAATCCTTTCAGCTACAATCACTTTTTTCATGGGGAATTCATTCCTGGATTTAATCCAAACATCACAAATCAACTTTTAACACGAGAGCCACTTCAACTTTTTCCGTGACGGAAATCCACTTGGTCATTTGCAAAAGTAAAGATCTCCTTCAATTCTCAGAAGACCATCAAGACATGATAATAAACTTAATGAAGAAAAAAAAGGTGGAAGAATTCATAGATGATAAAGGAGACTTCTACATGAAAATGATAATGATTCATTACAACAAAGCTGAAGAACTAACACTATCCTGCCTCTTACAATTCAACTGTATCCCTTCCCTAAACAGTTGAGGCAGCGCTGTACCCTGCAATCCATGAAAAATCAACACAATCATATTCAGAAATGGAAAAGTTCGCCTCTTTCCTAATATGTCAATCTTTTTTGGCCAATTTAACATATAATTAGCAAAGATTTATAGGCAAATTTGAAACAAAAGCTTATAGGGAAGAAGTAACTAACCTATTCCCATCACAGGTTGGGCAGAGACAAGGGTTTATGGCTACTGGGTCATACAGAGGCGACCATTGAATGGTGGCGTTCCCTTTGCATAACTTGCATATGTAAAACCCTTTTCCTTTACAAACCCCACAAGGCAAAGCAGTCTTTTTCTGCCACCACAAAAACCCACCAAAGAAAACAACATTTTCAATCAAATTTCAGAGAGCAATTAGCAAAAGGAGGATAAAGTATGAAACTTTGAAGATTAGAGAGTTGGGGTCTTGGTTTTCATACCCTTCTGGATTCGACGGCGAATCGTATGGCTCCAATCGTGGCGGTGGAAGCGAGATTGAGAGTCAGAAATCCGGCAACGATTACGGCGGCACCTTTCCCCACCGTCTGCAGTGGCTTCGGAATCATTTTGAGTTTTGGTTGGTGGAGTTTCAGTTTCAGTTTCTGTGAAGCTAAGGTTGACCGGCTGGTCAGGACTGAGGAAGTGGCTGAAGGAAAACACTGAGTCCTGTTTGTTTTGCACTTTTGCTATATAAGATGCTATATTGGCCTAGTTCATCTCAGATGGCCCGACCCGGCCCACGTAGACAATGGGAGTGTTTCTTTTGTGGCGACGTGGCGTTGTACAGTGTTCTAGAGTTTGGACAAATTGTCTCAAACAGTCAAATGTGAGTGTTTATACTTTATTGTACAGTTTTTTTTTATAGTATTCCTGAGTTTTGAATATTTAGAATCAAAAGTTGTTAGATTAGTTCATTGTGTATAAAACACCAGAACGTACAATGTTTTAATCTAATGGTGCCTACCTCCTGGTTCAAGACTACTCCATAGCAACATAGAACTTTCGTCCTGACTCTACTTTCGTCGGGAAGATTATGAACAATATAAGATTCTATGTTACAGACTGTAGTCAAATTCCTTGAGACTATGAAAGCTTAGTTTAGTAATTTTTTTCGATGAAGACTTGGATTAGTATTTTGGATGTCTCTTCAATGTGGGAGGCTATGACCTTATTATTTTAGTTCAAAAGGGGAGGTTGACCATTACAGTTGTGAGAAAATGGAAGCTGATAATAACAATGCTAGAGAGCAAAGATCCATGCACATAACCTTAGCTAAACACCAGGGAACACTTTCTTGGATTTTAGATTCTAAATCTGTATTCGTTCATTCGGATTGTCGTTGATTGTAAAAACAAAGTTCAGCTTTTAGTGCATTTTACCCAAGAAAAGCCGTACTCCAAAGAATTGCTCAAAATTTTCGTAGCTTTGCATTTGGAAATTATTGTTTTCTCCACTACTATAAACCTCATCAGAACTTAGATTTCAATTATACATTTTCAGTCTCTATAATTTGTTTAGCAATTAGCATGAAAATATTGAGAGCTGCTTCTGTTTTCCTTGGTATTTTCTTCTGCTTCTTTGTTTGCTCATCTCATGCAACAGATACCCTTAGGCCTGGTCAGTATTTGACGAGATATGAAACCTTGGTTTCTGATGGTGGAGTATTTGAGCTAGGCTTTTTCTACAGCCCCACTAAGTCAGTCGAAGGATACTTGGGAATCTGGTTGAAGAATGACAAAAAGAAAAGGCCAGTTTGGGTGGCAAATAGAGATGACCATCTTATGGATCCCTATGCACTTCTCTACATCAACCCTCAGGGAATGGTGATCAGTGATAATAGAAATTCACCGTTTTTTTTCACTTATGGAGCAACTGCAACGACTAATAGGACAAGCGCAAGGATTCTTGACTCAGGAAACCTAATCCTGATGGAAGGAGGAAAGACGGTGTGGCAGAGCTTTGATAACCTGGTAGATACATTTCTTCCTGGAATGAAAATAGGGATGGTTAGCATAACCAATGCTCAGTTGAAGCCTATGTTTCTTTTATCATGGAGAAGCGCACTTGACCCTACTCGTGGTTTTCTTGGTTTAAGCTTGGATAACAGCACAACTCAAGTCGATGTCTGGCACGATGATGGTAAAGAGAAACCAATTGGCCATTGGGACGGCCATGAGTTCAAATTTGTTTTCAAAACCCAATCAGATAATTACAATTTCAGCTATGTACTGAACAGCAAGGAGCGTTATCTTACTTTCAACAACAAAGAAAGTAGTGTATATTCATGGTTTGCATTGGCTTCGGATGGTAAGATACAGGAGTTCATGATGGTAGGACAGAAGATTTCGGTTGTGAGTCATTCGGTATGTGGTGCCTGCTGGTTGGTGTCATTAAGAGATAGGAAGCTGTTGCTGGTCATCAAAGTTGTGGTTCCCTTGACTTTCTCCATTTTGATGTTGATCTTGTTCCTGTATTGTTTATGGAGAAAGCACAACTCTTTAGGTACGTTATCCAAACTGTATGAACTGAAATATGGTAAACTTTGCCAAAATATAACTTTGAGTGTACTACTGGACTGACTTGTCTGTAATAAACAACAGGAATTTACAGATTCTATATTGGCAGGACAGACAGTGTGAAGCTATTATTATCACAGTTGAGTTCTGATGATAGTGGTAGCAGTTCACCTGTTGTAGAACTTGGAAAGACGAAGGATCATGCTTTGCCAATGCTTAGCTTTTCCTGCATAGTGGCATCCACTAATAATTTCTCAGTTGCTAACAAGCTTGGAGAAGGAGGTTATGGGCCTGTTTATAAGGTGTTTGTTGCCTTGTAGTGCTGAGTTGTTAAGGCATATAGATATCGAGGTTTTGTTGTTTTTTCTACTTGGATAAACTATTTACATATCTGGTCTCACACGTGATAAAATTGTGTTGGCAACTTAGAATGTACTTGATCTAAAGTTCCAGTGAAATGACTGTATCTTCTGTTTGATCCAGGGTAACTTACTGCAACACGACATTGCGGTCAAAAGGCTTTCAAAAAGATCTGGACAAGGATTAGCGGAGTTCAAAAATGAGGTGCAGTTAATATCTCAGCTCCAGCACAGAAATCTTGTTAAGATTTTGGGCTGTTGCATTCAACGAGAAGAAAAAATATTAATATACGAGTATATGTCCAACAAAAGTTTGGATTCCTTCATTTTTGGTTTGTATTTCAACTCTGCTCATTCCCTTTCTTTAAATTT